>JAGVVM010004805.1:0-34943 GCA_019149425.1 Psidium friedrichsthalianum | reverse complement strand
TTCAATCCCTGGCATCACTTCTAGAACATTCAGGCCGACCTGGCTCATACATTATTTTTGTTTCTTATCTGTGATACATATCTCAAGTAAATATTCATCAATTGGAACCATATAGAAAAAGGGCAGCCCCATGCACGAAGCTCTGTGATGCGTGGTATCTGGGGAAGGGTCGGACCACTCTGGGTCTAAGCTACGCAGCCTTTGCAATTTTTGCAAGAGGCTGTTTCCACGAGCCACTTAGTTTTTTAAAGTAAGTCATGAGATGATGCCAGAACAACAACCAAAGCCTTCCACCATGTAGGATGCTAAGAATTTCTTTCCTAAAACACTATTAATCACCTCAATAGCAAATGATGCTTATACAGGACTCCCATTAGGGGTAATCTACTTGCGTTTGAAGCAGTGCATGATGCTCTAAGTCTAGAATTGGGGAGCTAAACACGAATGTAAGGAAAAAGAAAGTTGTCGCCAACAATGCACCGATCTTTTTGGATGGAATTTTTTTTTATCAAATAATAAATTTCTCTTGGTCATTTAAAGACCAGTCAATGTATCTAGCCAATTATAGACAAGTCATGTATAGTTTACAATAACTCTAATGATAAGTAATGTTATCTGATAGATTGCTCATCTAATGTATTCGGTTATAACTGGAATGTGCATGGAAAGAAAGGGATTTGGAAATAAGAGGGAAAGAAACGAAGATTTTCTTCTTGTTTCTGTGGAAAGCTTAAGGTTTAACGAGCTTGAGACATGGCACATTGAGGATTTCTTCTTTTGAGTAGCGCGTGAGTATAAAAACTGTGTGGGTGATGGCGAACTCTTGGCAGTGTTACACTGTATAAATGCTGATGTCCTATTTGAACTTGCAGCTTTGTTCAGATGGGGTGTGGTATTGCAACAAAGATCTCGCTTACGGCTGAGAAACGGCAGGGAAAAAGTGAAGTTGCTTGAGCAGGCAAAGAGACTATATGAAGATGCACTCGATATGGACTCCGACAATTCTCGTGTAAGAGAGGCCTTATCTGCATGCATGCTTGAGCTGGACTATAAGCAATCGCAGTAGCCTTTACCGCTGAAACTCACAGGAACCATTATGTTTTCCCTTCTCTATGCCCTATGCATCGGGCCTGGAATTTTGGCTCTCCAATAATTATCTTAAAACCGTGCTTTAGGTGGGGCACTCTTTCAAGTCCTGCTTATCCGTGTTAGGGTTAATAAATGAGGACATAAGGAGGAGGACAATTGAAGCAAAGCCAAATAATCACAATAAAATGACACTGTTTCTGTTTTATGCTCGGCCAGTTTGGTGTCTGTAAGAGTATATATGTAATGGAAAAAGCCATTGCTGACTTGGGATTACTCTTAAGTGCGTGGCGGAGCGAGTTGAATCTTGAAGTTTCAACTCCATTCTTTCATGGCTCTTCTATTTGTCCATTTAGCAAGCACATCGCCCACGTCTCCTGTTTCCCAGAATGCGTCTGGTTTTGGGATTCGTGCAGCTCGTCTTTTGTGTCAACCGAAGATGATGGACATTAAAAATGCCAGATAGGAACGTGGTTATTGTACATTACATTTAAAATGCATTTCACATTGCACTGAATCACATGTCTGCCTCACTTCTGCTGCATTTGTGCCAAAAACCAGCATTTTGAAACTTCTTTCGCTGGTCTTGTCAAGGATCGGGGTTCTGTTTTCTTAACTTTGCTCATACGACCTGAATCTCCTCCTGCTGATGAAAACCTAAGGTTCGTATTTCTCCACGTTATTTAGTCTCCATATGCTGGATGAAATCTGCTTTCCTGTCGGTTCACGGCGATAGATTGCGATGGGAAACTTTTGCTACTGCTGGCGACGGATAGCTTTCGTTGAGTTGAAAACTGATGGGCGGGGTCAAAATCGCGGTGGTGGTGACGGTGAAAAGGTGGAGTCAAGAGCTGGGGGTGGCCACCGGGGCGGGGTGGTTGCGTGGAGGTGGTAGTACTTAATCTACACACAATGATTTTAACGTGCACTCTTGAGATGCGCTTGATTAATCTCCCAAATGAATGTTGCAGGCCCTGGTTGCTGATTTATTAATCTGTAAGACGCTTTTGGTAGCTTCTATGCGCCCCCACCAACCCATCCCCAACCCCCACCCCCAAAAACCACACCACCCAAAAAGGTAAAATTTATTCATTTTCGACAGAACGTACACTGTTGGCTGCGTTGAAGCCGCAGGACCAAGAAAGGGAGGATCACGAGATTACTCCTTTCAGTAGTATTATTTACGACATGTTATTTCTATACTCAATTTCGCAAGTATTGAACCATCGGTGTCTTTATAATTTATATGTTATATGTACACATTAATGTCGGGAAAATTACCAAAAAAGGTTTAAACCTATTACAATTGTGTCGATTCGGTCCTAAACTTTTTTCTGGCCAATTCAGTTCTAAATCTTTTGCTATTGTGCCTATTAAGTCAATCCGGTGAAATTTGGCCGACCAACCGGCGATCGAATATTTTAAAATTATTTTTGAATTTTTTTATTTATAATTATGCTGATTCAGCCCATCCTGCGAAATTTGACTGGCCGATCGACGGCTAAATATTTTAATATTATTTTTTAATTTTTAATTTTAAAATAAAAAGTTTAAGATTGAATCAGCATAATTGCAATAGGTTTAGAACTTTTTTTTTTTTTTTGATAATTTTCCCCATTAATGTCTTAATTGCAAAAGAATATTTAAAGTGAAAAAGGGGTTAGGTCTTGATAAATGATTCGGGTCCTTTACTTATAAACACAATGAGAGGGACACCATCCTATATTTCTATCCTTAATGTTTTTTTCCTTTTTTCGGGTCACATACATTAATTTAGTAGTTAGGTCGAATGATAAGTCAGATAGAAACAAGATAGTGTCCTGTTGAGGTGGGCAACACCTGTCAGCATTTCTCTGTCAACCCTAACCAATACCATTCTTTTCTAATTTCTGTCTGGGGTCTTCTCATTCATCCTTCATTTCTGTTGATGGACCATGGCTTGATTTTGATTAACTGTAGATTGTCGGTGGCAGGCTAATCTAAGGGTGCTCTTGTTCCATGGAAATTAAACTATTTGTGAAAACTTTTTCATGAAAATGATCGTCAGTACCGCTTACAAATATATATTGTTACCAACAATCAAAATATTTTTTATTGACTAATTATTTTAAGCAATACAAATAAGCATTTAAAAAAATATATTTCAAATTATTCATTTTTGACGAAATAAATAAAGCTTAATTTATAATTACATGACATTAACTCCTCAAAATTTGTCTCTTCCTCTTCTCGTGCATCATCTTTCCGCCGTTGACCTCAAAGGCCGTCTCTGGAGCCATTATAGCTGTGGCTTTGCCGTACATGTAGAGGAGATGATCGATCGATTGGATTTCATCGGTAACGTGTTGATGACTTGAACGAATTAATATTAACTAGGGGTGATCGGTTCACAGGATAGATGGCTCCACCCTAGAACCGAGAATCACCCGCTGAGGACCGATTTTGCAAAATACAAACCGCAAATCATCCGCTCGTTTCATGAATCCACCCGAGAGCCGAACCACCGATCCGGTCCGATTTTCGATTGGATCCCGGTTACGGTTTTAATGTCACCAGCTCGTTTTGTGGGAAAATAAAGTTGAATACTAATATCACAAATATAATTCAATAAAGCTATACATTCAACTGATGTATATAAAGCTGATCTAACACTAAAAAAACTAATCTAACACTAAAAACTAAGGAAACTTCTTAAGTTTATACGACAAACGAAAGATTACGGAAGAAACTCATGCAAGTATTGACATATCATGCCTTCTGTTTCCCAATTCACCTTACTCGAGAAATAGACAAAAAGCAAAACGTATAAATGAACTTATTACATACTTGCAACTACTTTTGTGAGTTCTTGAATGGCACTAGGTGGAACAAGGCTCTCCTCTCCATTGTCAAATTATCAATAGCCTTAGCCTTGCATTGCAGCAAGTCTAGTTCAACAAATGGAGAACATTAATATGAAAATCCGCAACGGAGAACTTTCAAAAACCTTATGCCCCCAGAATTTCACATGCTGCTCAAGGAACTTACCAAGCATTGATCCATCCTTATAAATCAGAATTCTCAGCAACACATTCATATAATATATAAATCAGTTCGGCTGGATGGTTTCCACATGAAATCGAAAACCGAACCGGTACCCGTCGGTTCTAGAAAATTGAAACCGTAAACCGAACCGTACCTGCCGGTTATAATCCAAAATCAGCTGGTTGGGTACGGTCCGATCCGGTTTGGTTGGATCGTGGTTTTTTTGCTCACCCCTAATATTAACCTTTCATTTTATTTTATGATTAGAAGAGCTATTTTATTATATTATATTTTAATTATTCCAATTACCTTTTTGAAAGTTCTTTTCTAATTTTTTCGAAAAAATTTGAGCACATTCTTGTAAGTAAGGAATCTTATAAATAAACCATTTAACTAATTTTCTCTTCCATTGGCCACTTCTCGTTTTGCTAATTTAGTCCTTCACATGATTTAGTGAATAAAATTGATATGACTGTTGCCCAACAGTCATAGACGTGAAAACGGGCGCCCTAGCTTTTTACAGTCCGTCGATGAATTCTGGTACAAATTACATAAAGAAATGTAATCAACGTTTATTGGAAAAGGTTATACCTTCACAACTACAACTGCTTACACTAATTTTTAGAAAGCCACTTCATCCGATTTTGAGGCGTCGCAGTTCTTAAAGGAGTTGCCAAGCATCACAATAATTTGCTTTTGGAGATGACTAAAAGTTTCGTCCTTTCGTGAAAAAATAAATGGCTCAAAATATATTTTCCAAAAATCGATCGATTATCTCGTTTTGAGTAATTAGTTAATGAAGAATTTTTTCATTTATGGTCTACAGACAATATTTTATGTCTAAATATTTTTGCAAACGATGAAAATATATTTCTTCGATCTATTTTTGAAAGCGATGCAAGCGATCAATCTTAAAAAGTCAATTTTCAAGTCATTTATTTTCTGCGAAACAAACGTGTCTCGAAAGATATTCAAATTAGGACACGTTCCAATATATCTTCTTTCGTAACTATCGAAAAATAGACGTTCATGCCGCGCACGACACAGGCACGGATATATCAATATGGAGCTACCAATTCAATAGTACAAAGTTTTGCAACACATTTATGGAAGCAATACCTACCTAGCTCTGTTGCTCATATGGTATGGACCACCCATTTAAAAAAAAAAAAACAGACGCCGTTTCCACGCAAACATGTCCGAACCTCGTACCCCTCGCCGAACGTAGTACCTGTGGAATCTGACCGACCTTCCACTATAAAGAAAAGAGTTAAATGGTAACGATCATTGAGTTGGTGCGTCCATGGAAAGCCACCCAAAAAAAGAAAGAAAAAAAAAGACAAAAGGGAAAGCCACCAAAGATTAATAAATAAATAAATTATGAAGGCAAAGATAAAATAGAAAAAAGTGGGCAGGTGGATGACGACAATGGAGGAAAGAAGTGGATAAGAGCGACAGGCTCGCTCTGTCTCTCTCTCATCCCCTGCTCCAGCCTCCCTGCCTTCCCTTCGCTCAAGAAATCGACAGAGATAATCTTGGAAACTTTTAACGGTGTGATAAATGAATTTTTAATTTATCAAATATAATCTCTAAATTTTAATCTAATATTTAATATAATATTTAAAATTTTAATTTATTTAATATGATCTCTGAACTTTTTATAAATATTTAATGTAGTCGTTGGGCTGTAGAAATTATTTACCGTCGTCCTCCTGGTAATTCAAGTTCAAAGACAAATATCAAACGTTTTCATATAGTCTATTGAACAAATTGAGCATTTATCAAAAGTTTAGGGATCACATTAAATGAATTAAATGTCTAGAGGCCATATTGCGATCAGACTAAGGTTTATGGATCATATTGAACAGATTTAAAGTTCAAGAATAGCATTACACAACGAGCCAAAATTTAACGATCATCTTTTTTTTTTTTATCTCCATATTCAAATTTATAATAACTCTTTGTAATTGGGAGTTTCTTTGGATGTGGATATGGATATGAAGTGCTATCTCGTAAAGGGAGATTTCTCTTTTATAAAGGGAGATTTCTCTCTCATAGTAGCCTCTACGGCCTATCTATTTGATATATAGTGAAGTTTATAAATGCGTTCCTCATTTTAACGTGTTCATGCGTGTACACTCTGTACCTCTAATTACCAATCATGTATTTTTCTCACTCGAAAGACAGGAGATACCCCAAAATTGTAGTTCCAGACGAAACCTTTGACCCTCCTTTCCATATTCAAATTTATAATCACCGGGTTTGACATTTCAAAAGTATATATTTTTTTGAATTTTCCTTTTATTTTTCTTCATTTTGTTTGGTAATGTTTCAGCGCGCACCACGCCAGCCTCTTGGTCTCGACTACGTGTCTCTGTCACTCTGCACTTGCACACTCCCCAGAAGCAAATAGAAGCGACACGAAGACCTGACATTTCCATTCAACGGGGGCCATCTATCGTCTCCGACCCAGAAAAGTTCAGAGAAAGGAGAGAGCGTTTCTGACGTCCCAGAAATCACCCGAAATCGGTGATGGTCGTTTCAAGATTCCTCATTTTTTCAAAAGGGTCTTTGTATTTTTGAATTCTTCGTGCGTGTCCGGGTGGGTGGGTGTTTTGAGAGAGAGAGAGTTTTTGGAGATGTACATGTGCTCGATGAGGAAGTCGTTCAAGGACTCTCTGAAGGTGCTTGAGGCGGACATTCAGCATGCGAATACCCTGTAAGTTCTTGCTAAAAATTCTCTGGTATTGTAATGAATTTGAAATTTCTGCTGTTTTTATTGCGAAATTTCTCTTTTGTGTTGTTGGGTTTGATGATCAGTGCTGCATTTCTGGGGATTACATCGTTTATTTAGGAAATTAATCTCAGATGGGTGAATTTGCTTCATTAACTTTAAGTGTTCCCTTCACCTTTTCTGGGTTATTTGTGTCAGCTTGGAATTACTTGTCAAAGTAAGCTCTATCTGTCAATTCCCTTTTGATTCTTCAGTGTTTTCAGTTTGAGTGAACTATCTTTGCTGTTCTGTTCGCTCAAATTGCGTTTCTTTTTTCTTTTTTAACAGCAGTTCTGTCCTCTGAGGTGCTGCATTTAGTTTTTTGTTCATCTACATGGGCCCACACGCGAATGCCCGGTTTGTGTATTTGATGGCATGGCCGAAGATGATTTTATTCCTACCCTTTATGTCTCGCATCTGCATTATGATGCTTGATTTTTGATATTATATGATTTGAGCAGAATGAAGATTTGCTCTGTGTTGAATTATTTAGAAGGGGTACGAGTTTTACGTACTCTTGGTAAATAGTCTTATTCTTGGTAAGTTGCATTATGCGGTCTTGAATGGATCAAGGCTTGGTAAGTTCCTTGGGCAGCATGTGAAATTCTGGGGGCATAAGGTTTTTGAAAGTAATCCATTACAGATTTCATGTTACTGTTCTCCATTGGTTTAACTAGACTTGCTGCAAGGGAAGGGTAAGGCTGCATTGACAATGGAGAGGGGAGCCTTGACCTCGTGCCCTTCAAGAACTTGCAAAAGTAGTTGCGAGTATGTAATAAGCTCGTTTGTACGTTTTGCTTTTTGTCTGTTTCTCAAGTAAGGTGAACTGGGAAACATAAGGCATGATATGTCAATACTTGCATGAGCTTCTTCGTACTCTAGTTTCTTCCGTAGAGTCTTTTGTTTGTCGTACAAACTCAAGAAGTTTCCTTAGTTCTTAGTGTTAGATCAGCTTTATATACCTTAGTTGAATGTTTGTATTGCATGTGGTACAGAGCATCTGATTTTCCAAGGGATTATGATGGCGATTGTCTTCAGATGAGATTGTCATACAGTCCAGCTGCACATTTCTTTCTTTTTCTAGTGCAGTGGGCAGATTGTCACTTAGCTGGTGCCCTTGGGTTGCTGAGAATTCTGATATACAAGGTAAAAAGGGAAAGAAAATTCTGAGTCTACTGTTATATATAGCGTTATTGAGTCATATTTGTGATAGGAAAATTGCTGAAAACAGGAAGTCCTCTTGTTCTATAGGTCTATGTTGATGGCACAACCACCATGACAACCCATGAAAGAAAAGCTAGCATCAGAGAGTTCTATGGTAATCATATTCTGACTTCCGTCATTCAAAGTCAAGTCGGCGATCCATTTGGATTAGTTATTTTGACAATGCTCTTGTTCCTACTGCTGTCAGCGGTAATTTATCCATCATTACTGCAACTTCAAAAGGTGTGACTGATACTGAAGATAGAAGGCAGAAGACTGCGTGCGTGGAGAGGTGCAGACGGCGAGAAGAGGAGGAACATAGGCAGTATGCAGATATAGAATTGGAAAAGGAAGATGAATGTGGAATATGCATGGAAATGAATAGTAAGATTGTGCTGCCCAACTGCAGCCATGCCATGTGCCTCAAATGTTATCGCGAGTGGTACCTCTCTCTCTCTCTTTCTCTCTCTCTCTCTCTCTCTCTCTCTCATGTGTGTTGATGCACAAGGGCCTGCCTGCATGGGGTCTTGGAGTGTGTGCCTGTGTTGGCATATGTGTATGTCGCTTGTGTGCTTGCCACAGTGACAAAAAATGTTCAATCCATTAAACTCGACTAATCTTAATTTATCAGTTTGATTCAATTCGAGGAGATATTTCTCAAGTCTTGTTTGGTTCTAGATCCCTGCTTGATTCTGTTTGGTTTGCAATTTTCCCGAATCGAACCGTGCTCAGCTCTGTGTCTCTGTAGAAAATTACTTTTGCATGGTTAGTCTGCTTTGCCTTTTCTTGACAGTTGGTGATTGGTTTATCGAAGGCTAGAATAAGCGAACCTTTGAGGATTGTGACTGCACATTGGAGGAAGAGATATTAGAACTTTCCAGAGAAAGACCAGTTGATTGCTGGTGCATATGGTCAGACTAAATAAATTATAAATTGTTATTACCACCAGTGCTTTTGGGTACTAAATCTCTTACGTGTCCAATTGTAAAACATTCTGTCTGTCTTGTGTCCTTTTCATGTGTTACTGGATGTTTTAGAAGTTAGATGTATGTCCACTTGGATTTGTAGCTTTGCGTGGTAGGAAATGTGGGAAGGCTAGCTGAGGAAGTGGATGGGTTGCTTTAGAGAATTGGTAATCTGGTGACTTTCTTTATTAAGAGGGCAGTTACTTTTAAAGATCAATAGTTGTTCGAAAATGGCAGGTAGTCTTAGAGTGGGACATTGTTAGCCTTTAGATAATAATTATTAAGCATCCCCTAAACTTATTAGATATTGAGGGCTTAGTGGGGGAACCCTTCATCTATTTCTTCTCTTTCCGACCTAGTTAAAGACCCTATGAGGTGAGAACAAGTCAGGTTCTGGCATGTACCATGAACAGGGACTTTAGGGAGTTGTTATTTGTGCGCACTCATGGATACATACTAGCATGGATCAATAAATCATTTGCAAAAAGAGTTGCATCCTATGAGTATTGTGAGCATTTCAATGTAGCCCAGTTGATGATCTTTGGTCTTCAGATTTTTGTCTTGGATTAGGTGGGGGACATATGATGACCTTGGTTTTCTGGTTGCTGGAAAAAGTGAAAAGAGAGAACCATGGTTTTGTCCTGTGTGGACAATTTATGCCTGGACATCCAGTTGCACAGTTAAGAATGACCAGTCTGATGAGTGGTGAGGGATGTACAAAAGTTACGTAAAATTGGATTTGATTTGAATAAGCTTTTTTCCGAAATGGGTTTTGCTTTTCAATAAATGCAATTCTGCCATCACCCTCCGTAACCACCTCTATAATGCATTATTCATGAATTTGGGAGTTCACTTTTGATTCTCCTAATTGCATACACTTAAATTCTTCTTTCAGCAAAATGTTCAGATTAAAGTTCTCAAAGATATTGCATGCAATATCTGATAGTTGGTGGGAGTTCAAATTCGGTAGTTCCCTGTTAAAGATGAATAACCTTAATAAGTTACCAGTTCTTGTCAAAGCATTTTGAAAATCTCCTTTACAGGTTCAAACTACTATAAAATGGGTTTAATTTGCTTCATTTTCATGAGGTTGGGTTTTTTTTTTTTTTTTTTTAATCGCAAGTGTTCACATTGACATTGTAGTTTGGACGGTCGAAATGGAACCTCGATCAATTATTTGCTATATCTGCCAACAAGCAACAAGGGCAGTTAATCTACGTTGCCATGCGTTATTTTTCTGGGTTCTCTAATCTTGTTTAATTTTTACGCGTAGCCCATCATCAAGTCGGGTTATACGGTTATATGATTCGTTTGGCCGAGTCACGTATGAAGATCAGATGCTAGAACAACTTTGATGTTTTACTCTAGCTTTGCTGTTCCTTTCCCCCCCCCCCCCCCCCCCCCCCCCCCCACTGCGGGGTTTGTGTGAAAATCCTCTCATGTGGTCGCATTGTGACGTCACAGGCGGACGAGATCACAGTCGTGCCCCTTCTGCCGGAACAACCTCAAGAGAGTAAACTCTGGCGATCTTTGGATATTCATGGACAGCAGGGACGTAGTTGACGTGGCGACCGTGACGAGGGAGAATCTTCGGAGGCTTTTCATGTACATAGATAAGTTGCCTCTGGTCGTTCCCGATAATCTCCTTGAAACATATGATTCTCACATAAGGTGATTAAAAACCATTCGAAACCGAAGCCCATTGTCCGAGCTTGTTCTCCTCCTTGATGGGTCCTTACATTTTAATCCTGACACGAGGGACAACATTGTAGGTTGTTGGTTAGTCCTGCCTCTTCATGTCAGAACAACCAGCCTGATTTATTGTGGGCTGAAGGGTGAAAGCTCAGATCAGAGTAGGTGGTTCATCTTCATCAGAAGTTCTACATGAATATCTGCATTTACCAATTCTCACATCTGTATATATAATTTGTAAAGATTCTTATTGGTTAAGCACTCTCTTTTGGCCTTCAAAATAGAGAGAGAGAGCTTTTGCTAGTTCAGCAATCTTGCTGTTTGGCTGGTTCATAAGTGACATAACATTCATGGACCATAAGCAAATGGCCAAGTGCCTCCCATCCCAATAGCTCGCCGGATTCTGGTCGTAGTGCATCGATTGCAAAATTTGTAAATGAATTGCAAATTTCATGTATTGAGCAGTTGAAATCGCAATTTCGTATAAATGATTGGGAGGAAATCAACATATTCAGGTGGAAACGCCCAATATTTGCGGTAAATGATCAACATAATATCTACTAGTGAACTTCAGTCAAATATGAACTAAGCTTAACTCTACTCATGCAATTCATTACTAATCGACAACCCGATTTTAATATTTTACATTAAATGCATCCTAAAGCTAATGGATCTCATGATCTACCCGATAATGGTAAGTGCACCTAAATATGAATTAAGATGTTCCTAGGAAGGAAGTGATTTATCCCTAAATGCAAATTCAATTTTTTTTTTCAAATTCATTAATCAACAACCGGATTTTAATATCATCTGCTCGGTTCAGATCATTATTTTCATGATGATCCTAAAAAGCCTTCGGATGATCAAGAGTGTTAAAGTAACTAAGGATGGTTGATGAATTCCCTTAAAGCCTGCATTTGAAGCTACCATTTATGACTCGAATGGTGACATTCTCTGTATATTTTGCCTTATCTAGCAATGTTCGTGTGATCAATAGTTCCAATCAAGACGGATAGTTCATGGACTCTTTGAAGTGAGAATTGTATAAACATTGTTTTTATCCCCGTGAGTCAAAAACTCCGTGAGTGCCTTGGTCAATGATCGAGTGACCACGGTCATTAATGTGTAATCAAATCAGATATCGTGAACTTTCCGTCGATAAAATAATCTAGTTAATTGGTCAACAGACGGAAAAGTAATCGAGCTAGTATGGCATGCAACCTATTTTATACTAAATTGAATGCAACCTGTATGCAATTGTAATGACATGAATAGGATCAATTAATTCTATATGAGACATTTATGCAATATTTTTTTTATAATTTCCTTCGACGGCTAAAATAGGAAACCGCCTAATTTACATCATGGCCTAATTTAAATTTGGAAATAACTGAATCCTAATTTAAATTAGATAATTTCCTAATTACTAAATTAGAAAACTTAGATGAATCGATCTAACCTGAAAGCAATGCAACCTTTTTTTTTCGTTGTGATATTTTAGTAATAGGAATATATCCTACATTAATGACACGGTATATATGCACTACATGATTGACGGTATGTTGAACATTCACCGCCATCATAATAGGAAACAAACTTAACTTAATCGAGGATTCAATCTTTAGTCATCAAATCTCCAATTTCGATTCAATGTTGCTTTTAAATGCAATTGAGTTGTGTGATGCAATTTCAAGAATCCTTTAGATGTGATGTACTTAAGTATAAGAAAAGATGGATATTAATGTGGGGGACATTAAATCTTTTGGTTTTAGAGATAAAACAATTTATAGAAGTGGCTTTAGATTTTTATAGACGAAGTCTTGAGAAAATAGTTCGTGCGATCCAAACGAAGCAAATGAAAGAGAATTCGATACTCTCTCCATTATCTACCTTTGCATTTTCACCAAATTGTATTTAGATCAACCTCATTAGGCAAGATGCCTCTCCTTTTATGCATCTTCAACAAACGAATGCCGTCGATACTGATTTGGCATCATGCTCCCAATAAGCCTACTCTTTCGAGACCCCCGACTGGCAATACCAGGACTCGAGTGCACAAAGGTGATCGAAGAGCATACGAGCAAGGTGCTTTGCAGCTCTACTCGCTCGAGCCGAAGCTCGCGGTGTAGATATCAACTACTATGTCGATGCCGCCGCATCCGAAGAGAGGGATATCGGAGATAAGCCACTCCGAGCCTCTCGGAACTAGGGAGGTTGGAGCTGGAGGAGATGATGGTCCTGGACGGTTGCTTCTTGATCGGAGATTTTGGGGTGCGAGAGCAGACCCAGAGGATCGGATCACTGTCAATGTCAGTGATATTGGATTTTGTCATGCTTGAATGCCAAATCCTGTTCTTCGTCTTCCGGATCTCCGTACGACCTGTCGAAGTCTCCAGTAAAATAAAAAAGCCGGTTGAAGACTTGCCGCCGTACTACTCCATTTTACCTTCGCCGGTTTACCCACCGCAACGTCAGCTAGTATTACCTTGAACTAATACACTTTTTTTTTTGGTCGAAAAAGCTAATACACTTTAAAAATAAATTAATATCACGAAAAATCCAAATTAAAAAAATTTATGATAAATTTATCTCAAATTATTTTTTTAACCACAAAAAATTCAAATTGTACATTTGTGACAAATTTACTCCAAACTATTTTTCTATCATTAAAAATCTCGAAATGATACACCTGTGACAAATTTACCCCAAACGAATTATTTTGATCATAAAAAACCTCAAAACTGATAGACTTGTGATAAATTTACCATTCGTTAATTTTCGTTAAATTGGATTAAATTGATAAATATGTGAC
Organism: Psidium friedrichsthalianum; assembly: GCA_019149425.1. Lineage (NCBI taxonomy): Eukaryota > Viridiplantae > Streptophyta > Magnoliopsida > Myrtales > Myrtaceae > Psidium > Psidium friedrichsthalianum. The sequence continues at coordinate 21,388 of JAGVVM010004805.1, read as the reverse complement.
AAATAGAAGGTAAAAATGCCAAACGTATACATCCAGCAATTGCCACATGTCATCTAACTCAACAATTTGACGATAAAATTTAACAGAAACTAATGAAGGGTAGACTTGTCACAAGTATACTAGTTTTGAGGTAAATTTATCAAAGGTGTACAAGTTTAGAGTTTTTGGTGGTCAAAAAAACAGTTTGGGATTGTCATAAGTATATCAGTTTGAGATTTTTTGTGATATTAACCCTTTAAAAAAAAAAATCACCCTCCGGCGTTTGAAGCTACCGTTTATTACGCATGTAAGAATATTGAATGATGGTATTCTCCGTGTATTTGTCTTTCGCAGCGATTGTCGTGTAATCAGTTGTTTCAATCAAGACAGATAGTTCATTATCAGGACTCTTTGAAGTGAGAATTGATATTGCACGTGCGCTTGAACGCCTTAAAAATTGTTTTTTTTTTCCCCTTGTGCTGCAAAAACTCGGTGAAGGCCTTGGTCAACAATCGAAGCAGATGAAAGAGATAAAAAAAAAAAGGCATTATATCTTTTAGTTTTAGAGATAAAAAAATATTTATATAAGTGGCTTTGAATTTTTTATAGACCAAGTTTCGAGAAAAAAAAAAACGTTCGCCTGCTGTGCTTGGAGATCTACACGAAGCAGATGAAGGGAATCCGGTTTCCTCTCCATTATGTTTGCATTTTCACTAAAAGTGGCTTTAAATTTTTAAAGAACAAGTTTCAACGTTTTTTTTTTTTTTTTGGTCGAAAAGTTTCAACGTTCGCGTGCTGTGCTTGAGACGGATATCCAATAGAACATAAAACCAAAATACATGTTTGCTCAAAAAAAAAAAATGATGCACTTCTGCGATCAAAAAGCATATGCTTTAAAGACTCAATTGCACGAAAAAACAAAATTTAGTAAGCCGGGATCAACAAATGTCCATGCGTCTCGACTCCTAGCCAATCATGAGAGGGCACCTGTACTCTTGTGCCCCTCTTTCTCTTTTATCTCTTTGTTCCTCTCCTCTGTCTCCCTGTCTCTCTCTCTCTCTGTCCCGAGAAAATTGGTGTTCTCTAGTGATTGATCGGGGCGTACGGACATGTGTTGGCCTTGGCCGACTCAATACTTTCTCCAATTGCACACCTTCTCTCAATGTCGGCATCTTTTTCGTTATATTCTGACGGAAGAACTAATTCGAATATAAAGCCCATGCTTTAAAGACTCAATTGCACAGAGAAAAACGTTTCGAGGACCTCATTGTATATTTTGAAAGGTTCAGGGACTCGCGGCTTTGATCCCTGTCTAATTATTACGGAAAAACCATGCAGAAAGTTAGAACGTGTACAACTCCTACGCCCGCCGTAGACATCGAGCTTTGCTCCTCTCCGCCGCAACCGAACGCCCTGTCGGTGGTCGGCCCTCTCCGTGGTCTCACCTCCCCCTGCCAACTTCGACGAAAAACTCCACCAAGGCAAGCTTCCCAGTTTATGCTGTTTTTGTTCAGGCTTTCTTCGCATGACATGTTCTTCTTTTTCCAACTGCAGCATTTGAGCAAGCTCAAACGACCACTACTTGGTGGTGCTGTGTTGCTAGCGAAGGTTCAGTTATGGTGTTTAGCGCACTGATAGCGACAATGTTTATTGCGTTCAACGAGCATCCCTTGCACACCATGTGTTTGATGGGAGTTTCAGGGCAAATGGCATTGTGATATCAAATGTAATCCGACCCAACTACCCAGATAAACAACTTCTTGACGCACTTTTCCCAGTATTCTTGGGAGAAGTAACTGCGAAACCGAGCCATTCCAAAAAAAAAAAAATTGTCAAGCTTTCTTTGCGTTTTCTTTTATTGCTAGAGTATATTGTTTTTCAGGCCATTCAATGCTTGGTGAAAGATGCACGTAACTTTGGAGTTGTGATTGCTCCTTCTTCTAGCTTTTCCCTTTTAAAAGATCGTTTAGGCTGAAATATTTTTCCACCCCCTGTTTTCTGCATGATTTTTCTTCTTTCATTGAATGTAAAGTCTTGGTAAGCTATGTGTGTGAGAGCTAAATTCTTTATTTGATGCAGATTTGCTGCGTTGGTGACCGACACAGTAATTTGATGATCATTACCTGGCTCACAGTGCATTTTTAGTATCGCCTGAGCTGCAATTAGAGTAAAGAAATTTGCTGCAATGGCCAGTAGATCGATGATCAAATGGTCTAATAAAATTACAACGTCCCAAGTCGAGCAGCTTATTAGGGCTGAAAGGGACGTACAGAGGGCAATGCTCATCTTTGATTCGGCAACAGCAGAGTATAGTAATGGTTTTCGCCATGATGAGAATACCTTTAGCCTCATCATATCAAAATTGGTTTCTGCAAATCAGTTCTGGACTGCGGAAGAGCTTCTTCAGAGAATGAAAGAAGAGCAGTGCAATCTTACAGAAGACATATTTCTCTCCATCTGCAGAGGTTATGGGCGAGTTCACAGGCCAATGGATTCAGTGAGGGTATTCCAGAGGATGAAGCGTTTCCAATGCAAACCTTCACCCAAATCATACGTCACTATTTTGGATATACTTGTCGAGGAAAACCAGTTGAAACTAGCTCTTAGATTTTATAAACACATGAGGGAGATCGGTGTATCACCTACTGTTGCTTCCCTCAATGTTTTGATCAAAGCTTTGTGCAAGAATAGTGGAACAATGGATTCTGCCCTTCAGATATTTTATGAGATGCCAAATCGTGGATATGATCCAGATTCATATACATATGGTACTTTGATAAATGCATTGTGTAAATGGGGAAAAATGGGTGACGCCAGGAAACTATTTGAAGAGATGGAGACAAAAGGTTGTTCACCTAGTGTAATTACCTACACTTCCATGATTCATGGTCTCTGTCAATTCGAGAATTTAGATGAAGCTTTTGGATTGTTTGAACAAATGGTGGGCAAAGGTATTGAGCCTAATGTGTTTACTTTCAGTTCATTAATGGATGGATTTTGCAAGAGTGGGTGTTCTTCTCAAGCAATGGAGCTTTTGGACATGATGGTTAGGAAACGGCTGAGGCCCAACATGATAACTTACAGCACTTTGATCCATGGGCTCTGTAAAGAAGGGAAAGTTTATGAAGCTTTGGAGACACTTGACAGGATGAAGCTTCAGGGTTTGAAACCAGATGCGGGACTGTATGGCAAGATCATTACTGGCTTTTGTGACAAGTGCAAATTTGAGGAGGCTGCCAACTCCCTTGATGAGATGATACTAGAAGGAATCTCTCCCAATCGTTTAACTTGGTCTATTCATGTTAGAATTCACAATGCGGTTGTTCAAGGCCTTGCTGTTCATGGTGAAATAAATCGTGCTTATCAGCTTTACCTAAGCACGCGGGCCAGGGGAATTTCCGTTGATGCTTTGACTTTCAGTGCTCTTGTTCGATATTTATTTTGGAAAGGGGATATAGATAAAGCTGCTCGAGTATTTGAGGAAATGGTACATGATGGATGTGCTCTGGACGAGGAAATATGGAGGGCAGTTGTAGAAGGATTTGTGCATTTGGAGAAAGGGAAAGAAGCTGCTAACTTATTGCCTGAATTGATTAGAGAACAATGAAGGAACCAGACAAGACTATAAGGATGTAATTATAGGTAAGAGTTAATGCTGATTGTTACTGTTTCTACCAACATCGTAGATGCTCATTATTTTCTTTGTGATACAGATGTCACATTTTTATGATGGTCATCAACTATTGTATATCCTTCTCCTCATTGTGCTTATCTCGTATGCATGCAGCATGACAACAATTCCACTTTATTTTCAATTTTTTTTTCCAGAAAATAAGCTTCTGGTTCATAAGACCTTAATAGAATTTTTTCTGATCTATCTTTGTCTTTAGTGGGTGCGTGGAGCTTCATTATGAATAAGTACTTTTGGTATCTTGTTCCTTCAGATTTTTTTTGTATAATTTAACTCTCCCATGGGTTAAAGAGATTGCGTGACATCTTCAAGAGACTCCTTGATCACTAGGCATGCTTTAACAAAATGGGCTCGGGTGAATAGATGAGAGCTCTCTGTCATCTTTATGATTGTTCATACAAATATTCTGTGCGTGTATCGTGTAGATTCTGATGCTATTTCTTGTTTTACCAGGATCATCTAGCATTCTGTCAGCATTATCTTTGGTCAAATTGGAGAATCAGAATTGATTGCAGATATGAGAAGTCTAGCTGTTTGGAGCTAATGGACAAGAACTTCCTATGGTCTTTGAAGCTCTGACTTCTGTGAGTCAAAAGGATTATGGCCTACTTCCATTGGTCTGGAATATGTCTCCAGTGGCGCTTTGTATGCTAAAGGACACTAACTTTTTGAAACACGGTGATGGTGGAGGTGTCTTGGCTGGAGTTATTGGCTGCAAATCCGAACTCCGTTCAAATAGCTTATTGGGATTGCCGGTAGGTCCATTTGAAATGTGAATTTATTTGAAGGGAATCATTGAGAAAAATGGAGAGAAGCTGGCAAGTTGGAATAGGTTTTTGTCCAAAGCAGTTAGAGTAAATAGTATTATTATTAAGGGCTCTTTGTTGAGTATAACCTCCTAAATTTTTGTCATTTCTTTCAGTTCCTGTGTTGCAAACAGAATAGAGAATTTGCAAAGGGATTTCCATCGTCAAGTGACATGATGATCATGTTTCCAGATTTCATCTAATCAGCTGGACTTCAATTTGTTCTTATATTGAGATGGGGAACTGGCTACTGGAAGAATTGGTTTGTTCTTCAAGCTCTTTTAGGCAAGTGGATATGGAAGTTCCTTAAAGAAAAGGAGAGAGATCATGGAGAAGAGCTTCATTGTTAAATATGCCATTTGATATGTGATTAGTGTTTTCAGGTGACCTTTGGAAGTGTTATAGAAATGATTGGTATGTTTTTGCTGTTCACACCACCTTCAACATGTGCGATGGAAGAAAAGTGAAGTGCCAGTATGATTGAAGAGGTATTGACCAGCCTTTAAAGCCTCTCATGCTTGATATTGCTGTCACTAAAAACGAGTCTGTAGCTGGCCTATGTCTGTCCGGACTTCTTCAGACAAATCCAGAATTGGGGACATTTCCAGGAGTTCATATGTATGAGTTGAAGATTGGGTATTGATGCAGTTGCAACCGATGGCGTTGTTTTGTGATAGTCAAGCAGCAATACATGTTGCTTCGAATCCTGTTTTACATGAGAGGATGAAGCATATAGAGGTCGACGGTCATTTTGTTCTAAGAAGCCATAGTCCCGGGAAATCAAGACTGTTTGTTAGCACTAATGATGGTCCTTAATTCGTGTGTGTGCGTGCGTGTGCATATAACAAGCTTGTCATGCATGATTTATGCTCCGCCTTGAGGGGAGTGTTAGGAATGGGAAATAGAATCACAATAAATGTGTCTGTTGATTGCGCAATATTCTTTTAATTGCGGGTTAACGCATTCGGTAATACTTGAATATAGTATAAATGCATGTGTGCAGTCTCAACGACACATGCGGTTTTTCCCTCCGGTCTCTTGTTCTCACACTACTAATCAAATGTATAGAGACGGTTGTCAAATTAATTTCGCATGGTTGATCTGCTTTGTCTAGTCTTGACTGGTTGGCCAGGACAACCTACTTCATTACTTGTCCTGGATTGGTTTAATCAAGCCTTAAAGAAGTTAATTGCTCTGAGTATTGCTGTGCGGTATTGGCACTCGGGGCTTGTTTGATAAAACTGAAAACCTAATGCTGAACATTTAATTACTAAATATTAAGTGTTGAGAACCGAAAAAGATGTCATTTGATGAAAGAATTGGTAGGATTCTACTTACCATTGATTACTTTCTGTATCGAAAGAATTACTTTACCCATTCCTTACTCAACCCATTAAGTGAATTCTCATATAGTCGAATCTTTTTACGTCAATGCTAATTAAGATGATCAGTCAGGCTCAATCTCATTGGTTGCTGAATTCTTATCTTTCAGCACTTAACAAGGTAATCAAATTAGCCCTTATTTTTTCTTTTAATCTGCAGAAGTTTCTTTTGCACTTGTCATGTGCTTCCTCCCGGCGTTTATGAACGATTAGATTCCTACTCTAAGCTCCGTTTGTTCCTCAAAAAATAGATGATTTAGAAAGTATTTGCCAATACATAATCGCTTATATTATCTACAAAATGAATAGACGAAAAATATTTTCATCCTCCATGAAAATATATAAATACCAATTATTACCGACCGCAATTTGTGTAATGAAATATTTTTCATTGATTCATTTTGTAAGCAATATAAGCAAGATCATTTCCTAGAAAATGTTCTCCGAATTACTCATTTTCCGTGTACGGACTTTTAAGGGTCGAAAGTTGCTGCTGCGAAACTGTTGAGCATCCATGCATACAAGAACATCAGATGGAGCTCCGATGCAAGTCTTTGAGCCTTCCCCCTTAGCAAATGCGAATAGGCTTCCTAAAGTCACCACTCCTCGTTAAAGCATCTTAAATAAGTGTCCACGCAAATGATGGACCGTTTCCGCAGTCTTCTTCACTATTGAAATATACTTACATGTACCTATTGTAGTATTTTGGTAAAAACCAAAAAGATGAAAAGCAATGAAAGAGAGCATATTTTTTTTTTCTTGACTTCATAAATAGATTGATATGGAAGGGCAATAGTATATTATGAAATGTTATGAATATTATCGAAAGATAGGTTTGACTTTGTATCAAAGGGAATAGATTGAACAACTTTAAAGCTTAAGGGTTAGATCGAAAAATTCAAGAATGACACTGAACAAATTAAAAGTTAAATGACGACATTACACGTTAGACGAAAATTTAGGGACTACTAGCGTCATTTCTTATTTTAAAACGGACTCTCTAGGACCCGACAAAAATTGAAATTAGAGATGATAAGGTTTAGTGGAAATGTATACCAATCTTCAGAGACTATCATAAAACTCTATATGCTGAACCGTGTGCTATTCAAGTTAGAGAACACTAAACACCCAAGCTGATGCTTATTACCTCGGTCATTAAGGAAACGTAGCAATAGGCATGTCTACATACACATATACGCACATATAAAGTCACCGTGTCTTCAGACGGAACAACTTTACCGAGTCTTCAGAAAAACACATCCTCTAGATGATATCCGTGCTCCATTGTGGAATGAAAACGTGGAGTGAATGTAAAGGCCATCATTCCTCCAGGGTCTTTAGAGCCTAGTCTTCATCGCAGTGGCATAGCTTCCCTAGCTAGAGCAGATGTGGGGGGCTAAAGTTCCTCATCTACGTGCGAATCCGCCATGCTAGAGGGAAGCCGTGGCAATGTCGCAGTAAAGTAAATCAAGAGTTTGAAGATTGGGAAGTTGGTAAATCTTTCCCGGTATGCTGGAAATACTCGAATGTCGCAGCCTCAAGATTCTCAGATTATGCAGTTTCCCGATCTCGCTTGAATGACCCCCTTGAGACTCCGACACCAGGAGGCATGTATTTCTTCGAGGCTCGTCAGCTCTCCGATATCGGGAGGGAACTCTCTAAAGAAACAAGAATCTATTCTCAGCACCTTCAAATTCTGCAGATTTTTTATCGAATTTGGAAACTCGGAAACGCCTGTCCCCGACACGTCTAACTCGACTAATGATCTCCCTAGTTTGCCAATGGAGTTTGGTAGTTTTCTTATTCGACGGCAATCCCTCAGTGACAAGTGTTTAAGTCTGACCAGTTCTCCAACGGAATTTGGAAGTGCTGCGATTCTGGTGCCATCCAGGGAAAGAAGTGAGATATTCGTCAGATGACATATCGTTCTCGGTAGCTGACTCAATGAGAAGCAGTTTGAGGCGCTCAGAGTTTCAAGCTGCTTTAAATGACCAACAGAGATGGGAATTTCTTGTACCGAAGTCCCATCCATGAGAAGCTCTTTCAGAGCTGTCAGGTGACCCATTTCTACGGGCAACATGCTGAGCTCAGTGCAGAATTTCAAATTCAGGGAAACCAAGCACTTCAAATCGCCGATCGAATGATCTATCTTGACCAATTGTGAACATTGCTGTAGAATCAATATAGCCAGATTTTTGCAGCCAGAGAACCTAGGAGTGACTAATAAATCAGCACAACCTGTAAGATCTAGAACTCTTAAGTTCTTCATCTGCAAAATATGAGAATATTTGCATGAGTTCGCTATGGGTTACGTTAGACAGTGCGATTTCACTATAGCAGTGAATTGTAAACTACCTCCATTTGATCCCAGCCTGCCCAGTCTTTCGTGACCTTGCTCCATGACAAGTCCAGAATGGTTAAGTTTCCAAGTGAAAAATTAGTTACTTGCAGATGCCGAGGGCACCTCGCCAACGGAGCCACCTTAAATTTGGAAAACAGTTAGTGAAATCTCCGGCAATGTCTGCATGATCCAATTGAAGAAACCGTATGTTTGGCATGCTCTCAAAATCTTCTGGTGTAAGTTTGTCTGAAGTATGCCACCGAAAGTTGAGACAGAGTGCCTCAACCTTTCTGTTCCCTGTGATGGACGAGAAAAACAGATAGAAGTAGTGAGGATGGTCTCTCTTCCTAACAGGTAACCAGTCAGGAAATGTAAGTAAAAATATGACGTTGTGCGCCATTTGTACACATGATCAGATCTAAACAGTATCTGCGGAAATAGTTCTTTTCCTTTGGTGGTGAACGCAACAAAAGTATTAGTAATGCTCCACCATGGAAAAAGAAAAGCACACCAAACTATCACCTTTTTCCGCTTTATCGTATCAAGAGCTATTTTCAGGATTAAATAATCTACTCCGCCTTCCTGGATCTGTGAGATTCTCCCTAGATACGATTTCTCGGCCAAGTCGCTCAACATACTAGCATCCGTATCTGATTGTTTTCTCCAATTTTGGCGAGGGGAGACAAAATTTCGCGAGAAGACAGAAAATAGAAGTCATCCCATAGGTACCAAGCAATTCGGCTATCTATGCCGGTGGCTAAAGCAGGCAATATCCAGAAAGATCTGTTTCTGCTTATTATCTAATGTATGATATCCTTCCTTCAAAATTCTCTGGAAATCCCCATGCCTGAATGGTGATACCGCCGCCTTAGTAAGTTATTCCATTCCTCTTGCGTTTTACTATTAAAGACTGCACCCATAACTTCAATTGACAATGGGAGTCCTGCCATAGCATCAAGAGCATCCTTTGAAAGCTTGAAGTTGCTATGTGATGACAAAGTTGATATAGATGCATGCTGCCTTAAGAGTTGAAGAGCCTGATTCCTTATCCAAACGCCTAACATGATAAGTCTGGATCTGAGGAGATTCTTCCAGTACAACTCCGTTTCTGGCAGTTACAAGGATCCTACTTCCAGAAGCAAAGCAATCAAAGCAATCTCCGATGAGTTTCTGGACAGGAAATGCATTTTCCACGTCATCAAGGACAATCAAAACTTCTCATGTTGCCAAAATGAGTCCTGAAAAGCTCAATTCCCCTGTTGACAAAGCAACATCCTCAATTTCCCGTTTCATAACATCAGAAATCAATTTAGTTTGCAAAAGCTGAAGCCCTCCTAGTACTTGAGTTGCTTCGTTAATCTCTCAACAAAGCTACAGCCATCGAAATCACAGGAGACTCGGTTGTATATAAGTTTTGCAAGAGTCGTCTTGCCAATCCCACCTTCTCCGTGGATGACAACAACGATCCGCTCGTCCTTATTATTAATATTCATCAAGCTCATGATGTGGTTTACTTGATCACAGTTCCAACATGTGCCTCAATACTGGCAAATTGCCTTTCTCTTCCATTTTAGCCACCTACAAGAAAACATGATGATGCTCACTGATAAGGCTGTAAGATGCGAAGAGGTACTGTCTACGATAAGAAGTCACCGGTCATCCTGATGATCTGATTCCAGTGATCAAGATAACTGCCACATTGTTCAAAGGAAATCCTAGTTTCAGGGTGATGATCCTTTACCTTGCAAATACATTCTGTCAAACAATTAACCCGCTTTGAAATTTCTTATCTATAAGCTGACAAGCAGATTTTTGACATATATGTGCATATGAAGGACACTGTCCTATAACACCTCAGAAGAGATTCATAGAGAACATGACCCAATTGAAATATGATATGGGGCGGCAAATGTGAATCGTTGAAATATTGTTGGTTCCCACTTTTATCAACATATTCTCCCAAACAAGTTTAACGCAACCGACGCCATCGTTCTGAAGATTGCAAATTGACATTCTCATGTGATGAGCATAGGAGCAAATAATCTTTCAATTTGGGCTTTTATTATGTACTAGGAAATAGCTGAGCATTGCCGCGAAAAAATAATTAACAGGAGAAAAGACATACATAGATGCATGTACACAACTCCTTGACTTGTCATCTTAATATGTATCTTTTAAACTCAAAAGCTTGAATGTATTTCAACAAAGATATGGTGTAGAAGTAGATTGATGATGCCGCATCCCGCCACATCACTTTCAAAATCGCTGTTGTCATTCCACGTCTATCTAAGTGAATTTGCCATACTTTTTTCCCCAATCATATTCAAAAGAAAATTCACCGACATGAAATTTCAAATAGGATGCAACTTGAGCGATGGTCAAAACATAAGATTATTTGTACTTGATCGATCTTTTACTTTTCCTCTAGAAATTATATCATATTCCTCAAAATTCATAAAAAAATGCAAGTCTGTAAGCAAATGTTATGACATGCTCTTAATGGTAAACCTTCTTGAAGTGCATAAAATGCATCTATGTTGCGCAAACCAAGGTCTAGCTTTATCGATGTAAATTTAAATTGCGTTACTCCTTTGTTATACTTATCATCCATTTGCCATAGGTCTACATCTAAATTGTGCACTTGTGAGTCAAAGTATGTAGTCTAAGTTTGCAATAAGTCTATATCTCATTGATTGGTGTCTATGTTCATTAGCTTTTTGGCCCCCCAACTGTTACCTTGTAGATCCGTAGCTGAATTAAGCTTGTTTTATGATGAGGAAGAAAAATGAGAAGGAAAAGCACCTTGTCCATACTGCCGGATCTGGGCGTATCTGAATCAGACTTGATCTTTGAGAATCTTATCTCTAAATCCTTGTAAAACATGCTACCTCGAGGAGTTTGGCCAGTTTTGGACAACCTTCAATTACAACTTGACATTCATTCGGTATCATTGGTGTCTGATCATTTGTCCAATATTCCAAGGAGCGGCACGAAATCACTTTAAAGAGAGTCAAACACCCTAACTCGTCAAGGCCTTCAAGAAGCCGGAGGCTAAAGCAACGTCTGATTCTCAATTCCCAACTTCTGCAATCTTGACAGATTACTTAAACTACAAATTGTCATACAGGAATCGAGCTTCAGGTTCTCCAATGTTTCCAATGCCAAGACCATGAGTCTCTGTCAACAATGGGCAGTCACACAGTTCCAGTCTTTTAGATTCTTCAAGCCTGACAGGGAAAATGTTATTCTTTCAAGGATGAAAAGTTGTGGACAGCTAATTGTCTCAATGCTCTAGCCCGCCGAGTTGGATATCCTTTTCCAGAGATTTACAGAGCTTCAAAATAATTGTACTTCTTCAAGTTGGATAAACCTGAGAAAGTTGTTACTGAAGCTGATAGTTCCCTGCATTGCTGGATTTAGGGTATAGTAGCTAGATATGTAAAGTTTCTTCAGACGAGAAAGGGAACCAATTCAGTTGGTGACACGGTAACGTCTGGAAGGCACAATTCAAAATTTTCCAACTTGGATAAACTTCCAATCCCCTCTACGTTATAGGTCTGGGTTAGGCTCGGTGAAGTTGGTGGCAATTCACAACCATCCGATAAGAGAAGATTAACTAGATTAGTCAAGTTTGAGAGATTTGGGAATAGATTGCAAGGACCGAGAACTAACAAGTAGATGAGTTAAACTGTGAAGTGAGGGCAACGCTTGCAGCTTGTTACAATTCTGAGGATCAGTTCTTCCAGGTGAGGGAGCACACAATTGTTCTGGCACTCGAACGAAATTTGAGGTCTGATAGATCTAGGATTCTCAAAAAACGACAACTTCCCAATTTCACTGAAACTTCGGCCACCATAGAACGACATCTAGCACGTATCACTTCGACCTCATTGCCAACCCACTAGCTGAAGGAAACTCTGCTTGCTGGCAATCTTCCATCTTCATCACATTCGAATCATTAGATTTCGAAGAGGATAAGGTAATCCTTTCAATTGAGTGTACGAGAGATCCAATTCGATCAATGATTTTAGCCTTCAATCGAGCTCAGGGGTTCCCTTAACATTGAGCAGCGACTCCAAGATAAGTGCTTTAGCTTCACTAGCAGGCCAATTTCACGGGCAAATCTTTTAGTTGGTCGCAACCCTCAATTATAAGTAAGCCAGTTGTTTTAGTTCCCCAATGGAGGATCAATTTGAACACAATGTCGACATCTTTAATGGTCAATCTTTCCAGAGAAAAGCAACCGGACAAGTCAACTCTGACCATATTAAGACGGTGTCAGCTGTAGAACTTTCAAATTGTGTAGCATTCTGCGAGAAAAAATAAAGCATCACACGGTTTTCGTTAGACAATATAGCTGTAAGAAATGTTGTATGACGACCTACAGACCTTAATTTGGCTCCACCCCTCCCAAGCCCTGGTGTCATTAAATTCGGAGAGTTGGAGACAACAAGTCTTGTGGGAACAGATTAGTTGCCATTAAAATGGAGGAAAATGGCACCACGAAAACCATCTTAGCTTGGAAAAGAGATTGGCAAAGTCCCCGATAAAGTCCCCCCAACAATTCAAGGGAACTTAGATTTGGCAGCCTAGAGAAAATCTTCATCAGTAAAGATGAGTAGAGTAGGATCTCCAGCTAGACTGAGTGCTTCGATATTTCCTTTATTCTGCCAAATGCACACACAATGAAAAAGAGCACATAGTAGAAATTTCATCTCAAATAGCCAATTCTATGCAAAGAAAGAAAAAATTTGTGCTCTAAAGGCATTACCTCTCTTGTTTTCACCCATGTCCACAGCTTCCTCAGAAATCCACAATCTGCTACGCTTCCCTGGATCCAGGTTTTCCCTCATAAACAATTGGCGCCCTAGGGTTTTTAGCATGTCGTGCATCCATAACCGCCTTTCTCTCTAGTATGTACCAATGATAGAGAACTGAGGGCTTCAATTTCTAAAGTGCAATCTTCCCACATGTAGAGCATTAATCTCCTCCGCATGGAAGGAAAGACATGCACTATCAAGAAAAATATGCTTTTGCTTGAAACTTAAGGCATCATAGCTAATTTTCAACTTCTGGTGAACATCTCATCAGCAATGATCCTCAACTTTTCTAGAGTATCTTTCCATACGGTTTGTCCTTCCCATGAAGAAATGAACCAATGATCTCAATGACCAAAGGAAGTCCTCCAATAGTAGAAACAATATCCCTTGAAAGCCAGTCATAATAATTTTCTCTAGGAGATTCTCCTTTCAATGCATGATTTATATAAGCTGAAGTGCTTGATCAGAATTCATTTCTTTCAGTTACAAAGTATAATCTCGTCGCCACTCTCTAGGATACTTTTGTCTCTCGTCGTAATTATGACCCTACTTCCTTTACCAACCAACTGATCTTGCCATTAGTTTCTCAAGCTGTTCCCTATGGTCCACATCATCTAGAACAATCAGAACCTTCTTACCATGGAGTTTTGCCCGGATAACCTTCATTCCATCGTCAATGTCATTGATGTCATCCATAGGCATTTTAGCATCAATGACAGGGATGTCAGTCATAGCTTAGTTTTACAGAGGACGTCAGATAGCAGTTTCTTTTGCAGAAAATACTAGGCCATCACGGCGTGATGATCCACTGACGTCTCGCAGGAAGCAATACCGATCAAAGTTAGAAATGAGCTCGTCGAAGAGAGCCTTGGCAAGGTTGTCTTTCCAACACCACTAGGGCCATGAATTCAAGACATCGTGCACGACAATGTCATAGTCCAACAAGTCATTACAACTTCCACTGGATGATCTATCCGACTAAATGGTTGGGTACACAATCATCTTTTGCCTTCATTTTCATGTCGTATCTTCGGCATCCAACATAGTAAGTTCGTGTTGCTATGATGGGCAATGATCTGCTAGCAAAGAAGGAAAAAACACTATAAATAGCAGGGGCTGCAGAAATGAAATACTGCGCGACGAGTAATCCCATCGAGTCATCGACCATAATTGCTCTCCATAATGTATGCCTGGATGTCAAATATAAATCTCTTTTCCCCTCAGCATTTGCAAAACATATTTAATAAAGGGGAAAGTGAAAGCGTATCCACCAAACACGTCCAACTCAGACGGACGGATAAGAAAATGTACAATAACGGACCAGGGGGTCGCGTCCGTGTTTGATGCTATTTCTATCATACTTCACGGAATTCTACATAAAACTCCTATATCAAATATTTGTTTGTTTCTCATATAACTTTATGGTAAAAGAATTTGTTTTTTGTGAAAATCTTTCTTACGGAAAATAATTAGCTTTAATTTGTTTGGTGATATGCTGAAAAGCACAAAAAACACCATCTCAATGAAGAAGAGTATCTGTGATAAGAGACTTGTTATAATTAGGAAAATGATCAACTCTGTTCCATACCTAGAATTCATTTCCTAATTTGTAGGGTGTGTGGGTGTGTATTTTTCCCCCCTCCCTTCCTATTTCCGGTGAATACTTTCCGGGAGTAACCATTTTCAACGGATCAACACATGAAAGCCCGAAGAAACTAACTCCAGAAAAGCTCCTTCCGTCAAATGAACACACCCTAACACCCATTGCAAGAGTTTCTTTTAGCTCATGACATGTATTGACCGTCACGGTCTAGTTCAAAGTTCCAATAAGACCCTCTTTTGCTCTCTCTCTAAGGACACCGGAGACCGACCGCCACTTCCACCAAACCGAAGACGGCGAAGCTACGGCGGCCATCATCGGCTTCTCAGTTAGTGGAAAACGGCGTGGCCACGGCGAGGCAAAAGGGAATGCGAATTCTTTGCGGGTTGACCATGACACAGCTCAAATATTGCAAGGAAATAGAGTGGTCGGGGGAAACTTACCTCGCCCTGCCGGGACGAAGCCACTTGTCCTTGTCGAGCTTCAGTTCTCCGATGATCCGGCGAGAAGCATGGGGTGACTGCTTCGCTCTAATCCTTGGGCCTCTTTTTATTTTTTTAATTCTTGTGCCTCTATTGGCTTACTTTTTAAATAATTTCTTTGGCCGGATTATTTTACATATAATTGGTTTTTAGTTTTCCCGCCAGATTACAGGCTCTTGCCCGCTGCTACCACTTGCTTTCTCTCTCTTTGATATCTTTTTTAATTTTTTCGCTTTATTGCTTTAGTTAATAGTTTTTTTTTTTCCCACAAGTCACCAGCCACCCGCCATCAAGCGCGTTCATGACGACAGTTGTATTTCTCTATTTTTTTTTTATTTTCCATTCTAGAGAATAAGTTGGAATAGAAATCTATTTGATAACATATTCTCACTTTTTCTATTTTCAGATGTTTGGAATAAAAGTAAGAAGTAGAAATTCTCTACTTTTTTTTTATGAATAGAAACAGAAAAATAAAATAAGGATTTTTCTCATTGCTCATTCTCTCTCTCTCGTGTAATGTCTTCTTCTCTTGTGTCCCTGCGCCCTCCGCCAATCTCCGGTCCGCTAGACGCTGGCCGAGGTTCAGTGGTTGGTAACTGTAAATTTTTATATTGTTATCAAATACATTTTTATTCCAAAAATATAAATTTTGCGTCATTATCAAACTCGTTTTCTACTCAGAAACTCATTCATGAAATAAAATAAAAAAATATTTCTAGCCAAAAATAAAGCTCGTGAAGAAAATGGTTGTGATTCGCACCCCAAGTGTGTCTATCTCTTTGATTTCTTTTTAGTTTTAAAAATTCTTGAATTCTTTTTACTTTTTTAAAATTTCAAGCTTTATTGTTTTAGTATTTAAAAGAATTGTTGTTTTTGTTTCTCGTTGAGGAATCATAGCGTACCATTTCTATCTTTTTGATTGCTTTTTATCATGATTATTGATAATGACACAAATAATGCATGAACTTGACTTAATATGTAATGTAGTTCTAACTTTTAATTTGATCAATATACCATTTGAAACTTTAACGCAATATATTTCGTCTGTGAACTTTTAATTGGCAATATGTCCTGTGAATTTTTGAAATATTTTTCAAAGTTATGTCCCTAAAAAGAAGATGTTCACGTAGTCCTTCTATTGATTGAAATTCAAGGGATTAAGTTGCACCTATGTCACAAATTCAAGGCTATATTTGGTTTAACTAAAGTTCAGGGAATAATTGCACTAAAATTCAAGGAAAAATATTGGTCAAAATTAAAAGTTTCGATGATTATATTGCACAATGGGTCAAAGCCCAAGACCATTTGTTTCATTTTGGCCTTAATATTGTTTCTTTATAAAGAATCTGTTCTTTTATGGACACTTGTCTTCCCGTCTTTGATTTCTTTTTTTTCAAAACCTCCAAATTAGTCCATCTTTATACAAGTACGCCTAAACTTTTTTGTGTCACAAAAATCCTAAACTATGTCATTTTGAACAAATTACCCTAACTTTTTTGGCCGTCACAAAAAAAAAAATCCAATCTTATACAATGTGACACGATAAACTTTCCCCCCCCCCTATTGTTTTTTGTTTCCAGTCTCATTCATGATATATTTGTGCATGGTGTAATAATTTGTTGAGTTTTTATTTTATTTTTTATGGAAGCGATATGTTTAGGTTTCGCAGAAATGCTGTTTGCTAAAACCTTAGGAGCATTGAAGCCTTTTCACACAACGACCGAGAGCATGTAGGCCAGATCCGATATGGCACAGTGGCAGTCTCATTTACTCTTCAGCCATGGATTTTGTTAAACCAGGCATGCAACCTTCTAGGTTTTTAGCAGACATGGGAGTTCGGGAAATTTGGGGTTTTGTCCCCAGCAAAAACACAGCTTGAGATTTTTGGTGGGACTAATCTTGTGTTTTATGGTTCATTATTTTAATATTTAAAAGAAGTTGCCCACTTTGTTTTTAACTGATCATCGCGCCCTATCATTCTCTCCCTTTGATTTCCTTTGATTTTTTTTATTATTTATTTTGGACTGTACTTTTTCCACTCTCGTTATGGCTAAAACACTCTCCCCGTGTTTTTGCGCATATTGCTTTTGTGAGTTCACCTTTTTAACTCCCTTTGATTGTCATTCTGACGAAATAGTTTTTTTTTTTTTTTTGTCTGTGGTTTTTTTGTGTTCTCTATCTTCTCACTGAGTCCATTTCCTTCTCCTTCTTCGCTACTTCTCTCTGTCCGTTTGTCATTATCATCAGGGTCAATCCTTGGTGGCCCTAACGTCATCAGAACCGGAAAAGAACAAAAAGAAAAAAAAATCCTAGAATTCTTAGTTTGGCGATCTCCTGAAAAGCAAGCTCATAATCATCAGTCACGGTTATTAGATTCCAAGTGGCGTTAGTCACAGCGCAAGCTCGGTTGCTGTCATCGGTATACCTGATCGATTTCTGTCTCAAACAACGCCTAGACCCGCTCTCTCGTCAACCTCCATCGTCTTCCTTGCCAAGAATCGC
This sequence comes from Psidium friedrichsthalianum, assembly GCA_019149425.1. Lineage (NCBI taxonomy): Eukaryota > Viridiplantae > Streptophyta > Magnoliopsida > Myrtales > Myrtaceae > Psidium > Psidium friedrichsthalianum. Next base: position 3,785 of record JAGVVM010004805.1, on the reverse strand, counting down.
GTCCCTCTCCTTGTCCTGACTCAAGAGGATCGATGAGATCTCGATTCCAATCCTCTCAAGTTTGGCTTCGTTTGTCGATTTTGGCTGATTGTGGATTGGATGATTCAAATCAAGAGGCAAAGCTTATGAGCCCAGCATCGCTGTTGCCAAGACTTCAAACGATACGAAGAAAGTGGGCCACGGCAAAGCCGCCATTGGCGGTGTCCAAGCGATAAATGGAACGAGAGAGTAGAGAGGGTAGGGAACCCTGCAAAAGGAAGAGAGATAAAATAAAGGAATACATATCCCAAAAAAGAATGCTTTTAAAACAAAATTGAGACCCACAAAGATGAATTTCTCAAAACCTTGATAATACAGTATTTAGCGCAAGTGAAAAAAGCGTGACCTTTTGTTTTTTTGCTTATTGTTTGCTTTAGAAAGAATTGGTTGTTTTAATTCCCACACAAGGTTCACGGACCCTTGCCAACCGAACTTGCCATTCTCTTCTCTTTGATTTCTTTTTGTTTCTAGACAAATATCCCACAAACTCCAACCATCTTCATTGCGGCCAAATAACTGTCACGCGACCCTCCCGGATTTTCCGGAATCCCGAGGGAGCTAATGGATTGCCAGGCCCATTGGGTATTTGGGCTTGGCTCGGGTCGCTCCCCAGGCCCATACCAAATCGCGTCATGAAATTTCAGATGAGATCGACCTTGGTGTGGTCGTGACATTGAATAGTGTGCATGCCCACGGAGTCCGCCACCAGTCATTTTATTGGAGGGGTATGACTGGAAAACCCTATCAACGATGGAAGGATATCATTCGATCCTAATACGAAACCAAGATCTAGATTGGGACGTTGTTACGTCGATATTTCCATCGACGGCCCTTTTCCGTACCCTAAGTTGAGTGATATTCCTAATCTAGGAGTTCTGCAGCGAGATTGTGTAAGGTAGGCTTTTAAAGATCTAAGGGGTTCATGCAGTGGGATTATCTATCCCTATCAATCATAATCACAGAAATAATGGGCAATCAAGGAATTAATCAGGGAGAAATCATAATCAAACCAGTCAAACAGGCAAAGGGGAGTCCTAAAAGCCTAGGAAACGCGCCACTTAGGTTCAGGATGATTTGGGAGTGATTTGGGATGGTTTTTGGTCAAATTGACAAAGGGCATAATGGTCATTTTTGGAAGGTTCGGGAAGTCAGAATGTGAATTAGGTCAACCAGTTGAATGTGGTTTTTCTAATTTTCACAATTTTTAGGAGTTTTTTATGATTTTTCTGAAATTTTTTGTAATTTTTTTTGGAATTTTTTTAGACTTTCTAAAAGAATTTTCTGAGGATTTTTCCCTATTTTTGGACGTTTTTCGGCATTTTTTGGGATTTTTTCCTATGATTTTTTGGGATTTTTTCCTATTATTCAGAATATTTTTTTCTATATTTTTCTAGAATTTTATTTTTAATTTCTAATATTTTTTCCTGTTTTTTTTAAAATTTACTAGAATTTTTTTGTATTTTCTAAAAATCATTATTATCATGATTTTTTTTTTATCTAATTTTTCCATTTTTATTGTTTTCCCATTATTTCTTTTCTGATTTTTTTATGATTTTTCTAAATTTTTGAAATTTTTTGTGATTTTTTAGGGGTTTTTTTCCTAATATTTTTCAAAATTTTCTATTTTTTAACAAATTTTTTTAATTTTGTCTAAAAATTTTCTATGATCTTTATGATATTTTTTTATTTATTATTTATTTCCCTTATAAATTTCCGAATTTTCAGATTTTTAAAGATTTTTAGAATTTTTATATACTTTTACTCTATTTTTATTTTTTACTATATTTTGTTGTTTATTTTTTTTTATTAATAATTTTTTTTATCTCTCGGACCGGGTCGGGTCACCCGACCCGAAAAGCCCCGAACCTAAACCCTAGGTTTAACACGAACGCCGCTTCAGTTTCTATTTTTTTTTTATCTTATTTTGTTTTATTCTTTTTTTCTTTCTATTTGATTTTTATTTTTGAATTATTATTTTCGAATTAGGTTTATAATCGGACCGGGTCGTATGACCCCCCACTACCCGGCCCGAGGCCCGCTAAATCAAACCAAGTTTAAAAAAAAACGACGTAGTTTTAAGGTTTTTTATTTGAATTTTTTTGATTTTTCATTCTGTTTTTATTTTCCCGCTGCCCATAACCTATGGTCCAGGATTCGCCACGTGGGCACGCCAGACTTCTCGGATCAGCGGACTAAACTTCACCGTCGGATCTTGCCTTGACCATATCTGGGTCGTCCATCCTAATTACTAAGACTTACGCCAGATTGACTCCGGGATTAACTCTGACCGTCCGATTCTGCTCTGTATTAAATCTAACTATTCTACTTCCCAGAGATGACGTGGCATCTGACGTGTTATGACCACATCAGTGCCACGTCGGTCTTGACCGGGTCAGCGAAAGCTGCCTGGACTTCATCTTCTTCCTTACGCTGGGACAAAATTGACGGCCGGAAGTCCTCCGGGGGCGCATCCGACGGTGAAGAACAGAGCTCGGATGAGCTAATTCCACCTAATCGACTCTCACTCGACCCCAGATCAACTATTTCCCTTTAAAGCCTACCGGATTATCGATTGAAATTCAGTAATCGAAGCAATTACAGTGAGCACGCGCTGGCGGCTCAATCACACGAACAGAGCATCAACTATGCGATTAGTCGCAAGAGAACATCGCAGAAGTGTTCAGAGACTTGACCTGTGGCTCTGATCGAGCTGAGATTGCCAGATTTTTCTACCCAATTCGCAGCAGGATGCACTAGGTCCGAGGGCTCAATTCAAACTCACATGCGATACCAACCACAAGTGAAACGCGAATACGGGTCAGAGGTTTTGAGAGGAGTGAGAACGCACACAAGAAAGACGGAATGACAGTTAACTCAAGGATTCGCCCATTTAGAGCACCGAACTCAAGGTCGAGCTTGTGACTTTAACGTTTTTGGCGCCGGTGAGCGTTTGAAATCGATATGGTCTCCTCCCTTGGGCTTTCGGTGAGCTTCCTGACGTAGTCCTACAGCCTTGATTCGCCTCTAATTTGGCCCAATTCTGTGATTACAGTTCCCCCTCTCCCGCCGAAAAAAAAGTCCCGAAACTCGAGCTCTTCGTCCCCTTTTCACTTGATTCTGGTACCCTTCAATCTCCGAGGAATCATCTCCTTCAAATTCTGTTCGAAAATCTCGCCAGAAAACTCCCCTAATCTCCCCAATCTCCTGTGATTTGTACCTGAAATTTTTTTCAAAAATGCCGCGAGCGGGCGGTATCTTCGCTGGAGCCGTGTCTGCCGGCCTTGCTCACTGTGCCCGTCGACTTGATCCACGTGCCATTTGGCAAGTCGTCGCCGGGCAAATTCCGGCCACAAGTTGGTCGAGCTCAGGCGGTACTTGGGATTTCCGGCAATCTCGTTCGCGCGCGGAGGATGGGGAACAAGGGGAAAAGCGGGAGGATGGGACCAGAAAAGGCGGGAGCGGAGCGAGGGAAGGGAGAAGAAGAAGGGAAGGGAAAGCAAGAAAGAAGGGGGAGGAGAAGAGGGGGAGGGGGGGTAGAGGAGCGGAAGCGGGTGAAAAAAGGGAGGGAGAGAGAGGAGAAAAGGGGGAGTAGGGGGAATAGGGGGGAGGAAAAGGAGGTCAGGAGGGAGGAAGAAGAGGAGGAAGGGAGGGGGGAAGGGAAGAGGAGGAGGGGGAGGGGAGAGGGGGGGAGAGAAAGAGGAGAAGGGAGAAAGGGGGCGGAAGGAAGGCGGACGACGCCGGGAGGG
>JAGVVM010004804.1:0-41882 GCA_019149425.1 Psidium friedrichsthalianum | reverse complement strand
CTAATTAATAGCGACGAAAATTAGCGGAAAAATTTGCGACGAAAATTAAATTCATCACTAATAAGCGACTAATTTTGGTATGGTCGTCGCCAATTAGCAATGAAAATTAGCGACGAAAACTTCGTTCGTCGCTAATCGGCGACGAATTTTACTTTTCGTCGCTAATTAGCGACGAATACCCAGACAACTTCAAATGAAATATATACATACTCGAAAAAAAAATGAAGCACAAAAAAATAAAGAAATTACCAAATCGAGAAAACTTACCCACGCAATGGTCGAATTTTTATAGTCGAAAATGCCCAATTTGATGAGACTTGCGATGCTCACATCAACACGTACCTAACAAAAAGAAAAATTACTTGATATTGAAGCATAGGGCAATTGAGGGAAGAGAATGGTGAAATAAACAACACTTTATTTCACGCTTACCATATAACATAAATAAGAGGAGAGACGCTGAAGATGGAAGAGAGAATCGGGAAACGGAAGGCGGAAAAAAGAGCGACGAAAATTAGCGACGAAATTAAATTCATCGCTAATTAGAGACGAGTTTGTGTATGTTCGTCGCAAAATAGCGAGGAAAATTAAATTCATCGCTAATTAGCAACGAATTTGTATGTTCGTCGCAAATAGCGACGAAAATTAAATCATCGCTAATTAGCAACGAATTTTGGTTTTCGTCGCTAATGGCGACGATTTTGATTTTCGTCGCTAATTAGCGACGAATACCCAGACTACTTCAAATGAAATATGTACATATTAAAAAAATCAAGCACAAAAAAATGAAAAATTACCAAATGATAAAGACTTACCCAGGCATTTGGTCGAATTTTTTATAGTCGAAAATGCTCAATTTGATGAGAATTGCGATGTCTCACATCAACACGTACCTATCAAAAAAGAAAAATTACTGATATTAAAGCTTATGGCAAGTTATGGAATACAATGGTGAAATAAACAACGATTACTTCATGCTTACCATATAACACAAATAAGAAGAGAGAACGTGAGGATGGAAACGAGAATCGAGAAACGGAAGGCGGAAAATTAGCGATGAAAAATAAATTCATCGCTAATTAGCGACGAATTTTTGTATGTTCGTCGCAAATTAGCGAGGAAATTAAATTCATTGCTAATTGGCGACGAATTTGGTATGTTCGTCGCTAATTAGCGACGAAAACTGTTCGTCGCTAATTAGCGACGAATTTAGCGACGAATACCTAGACTACTTCAAATGAAATATATACATATTTTAAAAAATTCATGCGCAAAAAAATGAAAAATTAGGGATATGTTCACCACGAGTCCTAAAACTTGTCACCAAAATGCAATAAAGTCCTAAAACTTACAAGAAGTGCAATTGAGTCCTAAAACTTATCAAGTTTGGTCAATTGAGTCCTTCCGTTAAGTGCATCAAACATGGCTAACGGAAAAAGCTGACCTGGCATATTTTAATCATTTCTCTCTCCTGCGTGGCAAATTAACTTGCCCAACTTATCCATGTCAGCAAAACTACGTCGTATTGGTTACGTTTCTTTCCTCCTCCAACCCAAAAACGACATCTTCTTCAACAACGTCTCCTTCAAGAGGGAACCCTAAAGCTGAAGACGATGCCTAAAGCACTTCGACGCCTTGGACGATTGGCATCTCGCAGAAGCATCTCGGTGGTGGATCTAGCGTAGACGACGACAGCAACCGTTTCCAATCACATGTCCTCCTCACCTTCTCCATTCATGTGAACCCTAAAGCCCCAAATCACGTCGACGATGTAGCGTCCCGCAGGAGTCTCGGCGGCGGTTTGTCGGTGTGAACCTTAAAACATTCCTCCTCCTCGCACAGGTATCGCTTGTTTCCTCCGTCTTCGTATCGCTTTATATTTGCTTGTGTTTTCGTCGGTAGAAATTTCTCCCGATTTCTTGCGTTTCATGTGCGAACCCTATAATTTGATTATGTATCGCTGATGTTTTCTGGCTATTTGGACATCATGAAGATGGATGAATTAGGAGGCCAATATGGTTTTCGATTGATAGTAGAATAATGGTTTGTGGTTGTCTTGCGTTTGTGGTTTGTCCTGCTCCCAAACTTGACCACAATGCTTGAAATGCGAACTTTGTGTTTTGTTTTGTTTCCCTTGGCTCTTGAAAGGGATTTGAGTCTGTTTTATTTGTTAATAGTACTGGAGCATTTTTTTTTCAAAATCTGAATATGAAGTGGGGCTCGCTAAACTTAAAAGTGTGAGATTTGCCACACGTTAGACCCTTCGACCCAGTTTATCATGTGGGGCTCGCTAAACTTAAAAGTCTGAGACTTCATATACTTGATGCAATTAACTGTGTCTTGTGAATTCACTGTCTTTGATGAATAATTGTTGTTTACTTGTTCTTTGGCTTTTCCCATGTGCCCTGCTTTTTTCTTTGTTTCTTTTAGTTTGTGTGGCTTGGTGTACTTATTCTTCATTAGTTTTGGCATGCCTGTGCAAATTCATCTTTGTTATGTTTGATCAACATGGTTAGATTTTCCATAATTACTTATTACTCTCATTTTTTTTTACTCCATTTGCCGTTCCCTTTGCACCTATTGATTTTCTCACAATAAAATACTGAAATTTTAGTGTGGTTTTTTACCCTTTCAAACCTGAGAACTTAAAATTATGCTTTTTTACGCTCCCTTTCCTTTTACGATTGAAATCATTACTATTTTTTTACTTAAAATTTGACTAATGAAAGTGCTATTTGTTTTTGTTCCCTTGTAGGTTGGATGGCCGACAACAACAAAGTTTATGTCACTATTTTCTTTGGAGGTAAATTTCAAGTTGGACCACCATTGGAATACGTGGGTGGAAGGGTTGATATTATTGAAATAGACTTAAGTGATGGTTCATTGTGTAATATAACTAAAGCTATTGAGGCTTTGACTGGGTATAAAATAGAGAAACTGTTCTATAGAGTTCCTGGAAGTAGTACTCTTGAAGATGGGGTAACTCTTAGGTATTTATGGGATAACTCTGGCGTGATAGATCTGTTATATCATTATCTACATTCTGAAAATGTGGAACTATATGTTGAGCATGTTGATGATGAAGAGACGACTACTAAGATAGGGGGAGCTGAGATGGAAATTGGAGGTCTGTCTAATGTGAATGTGGAAAGTGTGGATAATGTGGCTAGTAATTTGTTCGAAAATGTGATTGGGAATGTTGATGATGACTGGAATCGGGTTGAGGTTAGTAATACGAATAGGGATGAGGGTGATGATGATTATGCATGTTATTTGGAGGATGTGGAACATTCGAGTGACAACGATGATTGTGAACTAGTTGATGCAAGGAGAAATTTAAAGAAATTTTCAGCGAGACATAGGCTGAAAACTGAACTAACATTGTGGCAGCTAGTACTTCCCAATTAGACATTGACTCTTCAATAGAGTTAGCAACTGATTCTCTGACTGTGGATGCTTCTGGGTATGAAACGGAGTACTATAATTCAGATGAAGAAGAAAGTCTACATTCAAATTTCGATGATATGAGTGAAGAGGAGGAAGATGATGTTATTTCAAGGAGGAGGAGTAGGTTTCCATCATATGATCGAAAATGTGGTAATCCAGTATTTGTTGTTGGCATGACATTTGAGGATGCAACTGAATTCAAAGATGCAATTTTGAGGTACTCTGTGGCTGAGCAAAGAGCAATTAAATACACCAAGAATACTTCTAAATTGTAAGAGCCCGATGTGCCCAGACCAATTGTAAATGGATGATTTATGGTGCTCTTGACAACAACACCGGATCATTCCATTTGAAAAAGTACATGAATGAGCATATATGTAGTATTACTTTTGAGAACAAGAGAGTGTCTAGTTCTTATTTAGCTAAACACTTCATGATTCTCATTTCTGCTATGCCTAAAATCAATGCTCCTCAGTTGAAGAAACTAGTTAGGGAACAGCTTGGGGTAAATGTCACTTTGAGTCAATGCAGGAGAACAAAGCTAAAAGTATTCAAAGAACTGGAAGGTAATTATAAGAAGGAGTATGGACAGATGTACGACTACTTGGGGGAGCTCTACACTGCAAGCCGTGCAAGCACATTTAAAATAAAAGTTGAAAGGCTACTACCAAATTCCCTACCATTATTTGATAGGGCCTACTTTTGCTTTGATGCTTGTAGGAAAGGATTTTTGGTAGGATGTCGGAAGATCATTGGACTAGATGAATGTTTCTTGAGGGGCTTGATCAAGGGTGAGTTGTTGTGTGCTGTAGGGAGGGATGCCAACAACCAAATGTATCCAGTGGCATGGGCAGTTGTAAGAATTGAGAATAAGGACACATGGACTTGGTTTATCAACTTATTGAAGGAAGACCTTGAAATGGGTGATGGTAATGGTTGGGCTTTATTAAGTGACCAACAAAAGGTATGTCATGGTATTATTACTCATCTTAAATTGTTTTAAGATATTATGTGTGATGATTATCAATATTAATGTTTTGCTTTTTATGTGTGTCTTTTTCAGGGTCTCATCCCTTCAGTAATTGAGCTTTTACCAAATGCAGAACACAGGATGTGTGCAAGGCACATATATTCTAATTGGGGTCAAAAATACAAAGGAAAGCAGTTGATGAGACAATTTTGGAAGTGTGCTAAGAGTACAAACATGGCAGATTTTGAGGTGCATAGAAAGAGGCTGAAGGAAATGTCTCCACAAGGTCATGATGACCTATTCCATACTGAGCCAAAACATTGGTGTAAGGCCTTCTTTGACACCAACATAAAATGCGATGTTATTGATAATAATCTTAGTGAAGCTTTCAATGGTAGATGCGTGGAAGCTAGATGCAAGGCCATCATAAGTATGCTAGAGGATATTAGAATCATGATTATGAATAGAATGCACACTCAAAGGGATGCATGTGCTAGGTGGACAAGAAATTATGGTCCAAGGATTGTGCATAAGCTACATCTGAATACAACTGCTAGTAGGTATTGCCATTTGATATGGAATGGAGATGAAGGATTCGAGATTATGGAAGGTAGAGACAAATATGTTGTTGACTTGAATTTGAAGACTTGTTCTTGTAGAGCTTGGGAAGTTAGTGGAATTCCATGTTGCCATGCCATTTGTGCAATACATTACAAGAAATATGACCCAGGTGACTATCTAGATGAGTGCTTCAACAAGGATAGATACCAAAGTGCTTATCAATTCATGATGCCTACTGTGAGAGGAGAGAAATTCTGGGAGAAAACCAACAAAGAAGCTCCTCAGCCCCCACCAGTTAAAAAGATGCCTGGTAGGCCAAAGAGGAATCGAAGAAGGCAACCAATTGAGCTTGTAAGAGGTAACAGGATGACTAAAGAGGGTAAACGAATGACTTGCTCTACCTGCAATGTCGTTGGACATAACTGTAAGGGATGTCCTCTAAAAAAGGTATTTCTTCAACTAATTAAACATATAGATTCTAAATTTGTTGTCTCGATATGTTGTCAATTAATGCTTGCTATGTGCTTCTCAGGCCAATGCTCAAGCGTATACTCAATCTCAGGCCAGTTCTGTCGGATCAAGGCCCGAAAAAAGACAAGTAAGTTGTTGTACAATTATGTATTGTGAGTTTTAAATATAAAGGTTTCAGCTTAAATGATGATAAGCATGTATTCAGGCTAAAGCTACAACAACAACAAGTGCCGCTAAAGGAGGATCCAAAGGTCAAGCCACTACTTCAGCAAGTGCTTCGGCAGAAGCCAGTGCAATTGTACAAGATAATAGTGGGCAGGTCAATGCTTTTGCTCAGTCTAGTGCAGATATAAGGGGATGCAAGGCTAGTGCTAATGTAAGTACATGTAGTGGACAAGCCAATGTTTTTGCTGAAGCGACTTTTGATCAACGACAAGGAATTTTTTCTGCTCAAGCTAGTGCTATATCTCAGGATAGACCTCAAAAAATCCCGGTTAGTAATACCTCAATCCCCATGCATTCATATTTTGACTACATTCTCATGCTCAGTGTTTTCTTTTTTCAGTTTAAAAGACCTGCAATTGAAATGGAAATGATGCAAACACAATCACCTCCAAGGACAATCACCTTCAAACCGAAGAAGAAGAAAATGGTAGGTTATGGTGTTTACACAAATCCTAAGACAAATCTTCAAATCATCAATGTGAGTAGTATTTTCACATTTTATAATAGTAATTGACCACCTTCTTGAGCTAAAAACATGCCCATTCTTATGTAGCCTGGCACAACTGGTGCAAGAGTATTGAAACTACCAGACAAAGGAGTAGTTTCAAGAGTTTCAATGGCAAAGGCACATCCCGAAGCAAGTGAACAACCTCGGTCATTGACAACTTATCCTCCAAAGCATGTTGCTGTGAAGCCAAAAGCACCATCTCAACCCTATGCGAGTTCCCAAGCACCATCACAATCTCAAAAGAGTTCTAAACCCCAGCCATTAAGAATTCCTCGAATGAATGTAGCTGTAAAGCCAAAGCAACTATCACAATCCCAGGCCAGTTATCGACCTCAGTCATCTCATGCTACAATAGCTCCTCGAAAGCCTGCTTCGAAGAATGTCACAGGAGGTACACCGTATGCAAGGACGAACCAGGTGAATCAAGTGAATGCTGAACCGGCTAGACCACCAGAGACCATAGATTTGGATTGATGTATTTGTTGAACATAGTTGTTTTTTTATGTCAGTTGCGATCTGATTTTTTTCATTTTGTACTTTAGGTAGATCTTATTTTGTCAGTTTACAGGAATATTTTGCTGCTGTCCTGGGAACTTTCACTGCTGTTTGCCCAAAAATAGTGTTGTTTTTGAGTGTTTTTGCTAATTCTTCAGCGCCCATTTTTGCTCTTTGCTCAGGGTTGATATCTATATTTTTCAGTGCAAAATACTCATTGCTTGGGTCTGTTAAAGACGCAATTTAGCTGCTGCGTTTTCACCCCGTCAAATCCTCCAAGGCGTGTGTAAATTTCCTTGTTGATTCGGTTCAAGAAGATTGCTTAGTGTTCAAATTTTTGGTTCAACTTCAAATTAGGTTTTTTTTTAGAGTGAATCACTTGCTGTTTAAGGAGGTTATTCTGCTGTAAATTTGGGTCAAAATGTGCTGTTTTTTGACAAGTTTATAGCTTGCTTTAACTGCAGAATTTTTCAATAAGAGGTAATTTCTTTGTCCCTTGATTGCAGATATGTGAATTCTTGATTGAAGCTTTCATATGCCTATGAATGATCATCAAATTACATGTCTTTTGTGACTAAAATTAAGAATATGAATTTCTTAATAAAAAAAAGGGGAAACAGCAGTGTTCTAGCTAACGACGGTGGCCACAAGAAATTTGAACATGCCTGCTTGTATTTTGTGAAATTTGAACATGCCTGCTGCAAAATTTAGCATCCAGCACAGGTTGTTGTAAAGAAAATGAAAAAATCATCGAAACTTCTATTAGTTACGGAATCTAAAAAGTGGTATTCCATTTCTTTGAGTATCAAGTGGCTGTGTATATTATTCAATGGTCATCAATTTTTTCCTATAACAGTCCAAAAAAGCAATTCTGGAGTTGTAGTTATTTGCAATGGTTTAGTGATTGAATAGAAAAAAAGAAGAAGCAAAAGCATTCAAATTATATTGAAATAAGTTAGTCTTGACTACAAGTTATACAACTTGACAACATTCACAATAGTACACATTCATTTTAGTTAACTACAACCAATCTTACAGACTTAGAAACGGGATACTATGGAAGACTTAGAAACTTCCCACTAACTTTCACATTACATACGACTAACATAATGATACAACATATGCATAGAAATAATGCCAATAGATATAGCATATTTTGTTGCTTTGCTCGTGCGAGCTCCTCCTTTAAACGTCTATTTTCCGCCCTTTCTGTCTTCATTTCAGCGATCAATGAGCTCACATCAACCTCGTCGCACCTCGATTGGCTTGATTCGCATAGTGCTTGGTTTCTTTCAAGAAGGTCGACTATCATGTCCCTCGCTCCATCCGGTATCTTCGGGTCAAACCACATGAAAAAATTACAGCAACCTGGACCATCAAACTTAGCACATCCATAAAACCTTCTTCCAGCATTTTTCCTTGTTTTTGCAATAAGAATTGGTGATCGAAGACCACAATAGCAGGTTAGTGCTGACTCGACCTCATTAGGAGTTACACCACTTGATTTAGATGTTAGTGTCCTCATTCTTCTTGTCGCCATATTAAGAAAGCATATATGGGCTGCAAACCAACAAAATCTACAATGCGGAAGAATAGAGACAGGTTAGTTCATTGAAATTTTTTTAAAGCAAAACCTACAAACCATTTACGTTACCATAAAACATCTTTTAAAATTATGCAATAATATCACAATATCAAGACCGTTTCTATCGACTCAAAAATGAACATGAATCAAATGTAGTCAATTAACTACTCTGCCCCTCACTTCACACAAGACCCTCTTCCAGTACTTTTTCCCATACATAACTGAAGTAAGATATCTTACAATGAAGGTGTATTTTGATACATCTTGCACTAACGGGTACTTGCTCTTGAAAAGAGAAATTCTTGACAGCTCTGCTTTGCAGAAAGATTGATATCCAAACACACGAGAATGGTTCCAACATGTGAAGTCTTTCTAAGTTTAGCGAGCCCCACTTCATATTTAGATTTTGAAAAAAAAATGCTCCAGTACTATTAACAAATAAAAACAGACTCAAATCCCTTCAAGAGCCAAGGGAAACAAAACAAACACAAAGTTGGCATTCAAGCATTGTGATGCCAACTTTGTGTTTTGTTTTGTTTCCCTTGCTCTTGAAAGGGATTTGAGTCTGTTTTATTTGTAATAGTACTGGAGCATTTTTTTTTCAAAATCTAAATATGAAGTGGGGCTCGCTAAACTTAGAAAGACTTCACATGTTGGAACCATTCTCGTGTGTTTGGATATCAATCTTTCTGCAAAGCAAGAGCTGTCAAGAATTTCTCTTTTCAAGAGCAAGTACCGTTAGTGCAAGATGTATCAAAATACACCTTCATTGTAAGATATCTTACTTCAATTATGTATGGGAAAAAGTACTGGAAGAGGGTCTTGTGTGAAGTGAGGGGCAGAGTAGTTAATTGACTACATTTGATTCATGTTCATTTTGAGTCGATAGAAACGGTCTTGATATTGTGATATTATTGCATAATTTTAAAAGATGTTTTATGGTAACGTAAATGGTTGTAGGTTTTGCTTTAAAAAAATTTCAATGAACTAACCTGTCTCTATCTTCCGCATTGTAGATTTTGTTGGTTTACAGCCCATATATGCTTTCTTAATATGGCGACAAGAAGAATGAGGACACTAACATCTAAATCAAGTGGTGTAACTCCTAATGAGGTCGAGTCAGCACTAACCTGCTATTGTGGTCTTCGATCACCAATTCTTATTGCAAAAACAAGGAAAAATGCTGGAAGAAGGTTTTATGGATGTGCTAAGTTTGATGGTCCAGGTTGCTGTAATTTTTTCATGTGGTTTGACCCGAAGATACCGGATGGAGCGAGGGACATGATAGTCGACCTTCTTGAAAGAAACCAAGCACTATGCGAATCAAGCCATCGAGGTGCGACGAGGTTGATGTGAGCTCATTGATCGCTGAAATGAAGACAGAAAGGGCGGAAAATAGACGTTTAAAGGAGGAGCTCGCACGAGCAAAGCAACAAAATATGCTATATCTATTGGCATTATTTCTATGCATATGTTGTATCATTATGTTAGTCGTATGTAATGTGAAAGTTAGTGGGAAGTTTCTAAGTCTTCCATAGTATCCCGTTTCTAAGTCTGTAAGATTGGTTGTAGTTAACTAAATGAATGTGTACTATTGTGAATGTTGTCAAGTTGTATAACTTGTAGTCAAGACTAACTTATTTCAATATAATTTGAATGCTTTTGCTTCTTCTTTTTTCTATTCAATCACTAAACCATTGCAAATAACTACAACTCCAGAATTGCTTTTTTGGACTGTTATAGGAAAAAATTGATGACCATTGAATAATATACACAGCCACTTGATACTCAAAGAAATGGAATACCACTTTTAGATTCCGTAACTAATAGAAGTTTCGATGATTTTTTCATTTTCTTTACAACAACCTGTGCTGGATGCTAAATTTTGCAGCAGGCATGTTCAAATTCACAAAATACAAGCAGGCATGTTCAAATTTCTTGTGGCCACCGTCGTTAGCTCTAGAGCACTGCTGTTTCCCCTTTTTTTTATTAAGAAATTCATATTCTTAATTTTAGTCACAAAAGACATGTATTTGATGATCATTCATAGGCATATGAAAGCTTCAATCAAGAATTCACATATCTGCAATCAAGGGACAAAGAAATTACCTCTTATTGAAAAATTCTGCAGTTAATGCAAGCTATAAACTTGTCAAAAAACAGCACATTTTGAGCCAAATTTACAGCAGAATAACCTCCTTAAACAACAAGTGATTCACTGTAAAAAAAAACCTAATTTGAAGTTGAACCAAAAATTTGAACACTAAGCAATCTTCTTGAACCGAATCAACAAGGAAATTTACACACGCCTTGGAGAATTTGACGGGGTGAAAACGCAGCAGCTAAATTGCGTCTTTAACAGACCCAAGCAACGAGTATTTTGCACTGAAAAATATAGATATCAACCCTGAGCAAAGAGCAAAAATGGGCGCTGAAGAATTAGCAAAAACACTCAAAAACAACACTATTTTAGGGCAAACAGCAGTGAAAGTTCCCAAGACAGCAGCAAAATATTCCTGTAAACTAACAAAATAAGATCTACCTAAAGTACAAAATGAAAAAAATCAGATCGCAACTGACATAAAAAAACAACTATGTTCAACAAATACATCAATCCAAATCTATGGTCTCTGGTGGTCTAGCCGTTCAGCATTCACTTGATTCACCTGGTTCGTCCTTGCATACGGTGTACCTCCTGTGACATTCTTCGAAGTAGGCTTTCGAGGAGCTATTGTAGCATGAGATGACTGAGGTCGATAACTGGCCTGAGATTGTGATAGTGCTTTGGCTTACAGCTACATTCATTCGAGGAATTTTAATGGTTGGGGTTAGAACTCTTTTGAGATTGTGATGGTGCTTGGGAACTCGCATAGGGTTGAGATGGTGCTTTTGGCTTCACAGCAACATGCTTTGGAGGATAAGTTGTCAATGACCGAGGTTGTTCACTTACTTCGGGATGTGCCTTTGCCATTGAAACTCTTGAAACTACTCCTTTGTCTGGTAGTTTCAATACTCTTGCACCAGTTGTGCCAGGCTACATAAGAAGGCATGTTTTTAGCTCAAGAAGGTGGTCAATTACTATTATAAAATGTGAAAATACTACTCACATTGATGATTTGAAGATTTGTCTTAGGATTTGTGTAAACACCATAACCTACCATTTTCTTCTTCTTCGGTTTGAAGGTGATTGTCCTTGGAGGTGATTGTGTTTGCATCATTTCCATTTCAATTGCAGGTCTTTTAAACTGAAAAAAGAAAACACTGAGCATGAGAATGTAGTCAAAATATGAATGCATGGGGATTGAGGTATTACTAACCGGGATT
Organism: Psidium friedrichsthalianum; assembly: GCA_019149425.1. NCBI lineage: Eukaryota > Viridiplantae > Streptophyta > Magnoliopsida > Myrtales > Myrtaceae > Psidium > Psidium friedrichsthalianum. The sequence continues at coordinate 30,296 of JAGVVM010004804.1, read as the reverse complement.
TTTTGAGGTCTATCCTGAGATATAGCACTAGCTTGAGCAGAAAAAATTCCTTGTCGTTGATCAAAAGTCGCTTCAGCAAAAACATTGGCTTGTCCACTACATGTACTTACATTAGCACTAGCCTTGCATCCCCTTATATCTGCACTAGACTGAGCAAAAGCATTGACCTGCCCACTATTATCTTGTACAATTGCACTGGCTTCTGCCGAAGCACTTGCTGAAGTAGTGGCTTGACCTTTGGATCCTCCTTTAGCGGCACTTGTTGTTGCTGTAGCTTTAGCCTGAATACATGCTTATCATCATTTAAGCTGAAACCTTTATATTTAAAACTCACAATACATAATTGTACAACAACTTACTTGTCTTTTTCGGGCCTTGATCCGACAGAACTGGCCTGAGATTGAGTATACGCTTGAGCATTGGCCTGAGAAGCACATAGCAAGCATTAATTGACAACATATCGAGACAACAAATTTAGAATCTATATGTTTAATTAGTTGAAGAAATACCTTTTTTAGAGGACATCCCTTACAGTTATGTCCAACGACATTGCAGGTAGAGCAAGTCATTCGTTTACCCTCTTTAGTCATCCTGTTACCTCTTACAAGCTCAATTGGTTGCCTTCTTCGATTCCTCTTTGGCCTACCAGGCATCTTTTTAACTGGTGGGGGCTGAGGAGCTTCTTTGTTGGTTTTCTCCCAAATTTCTCTCCTCTCACAGTAGGCATCATGAATTGATAAGCACTTTGGTATCTATCCTTGTTGAAGCACTCATCTAGATAGTCACCTGGGTCATATTTCTTGTAATGTATTGCACAAATGGCATGGCAACATGGAATTCCACTAACTTCCCAAGCTCTACAAGAACAAGTCTTCAAATTCAAGTCAACAACATATTTGTCTCTACCTTCCATAATCTCGAATCCTTCATCTCCATTCCATATCAAATGGCAATACCTACTAGCAGTTGTATTCAGATGTAGCTTATGCACAATCCTTGGACCATAATTTCTTGTCCACCTAGCACATGCATCCCTTTGAGTGTGCATTCTATTCATAATCATGATTCTAATATCCTCTAGCATACTTATGATGGCCTTGCATCTAGCTTCCACGCATCTACCATTGAAAGCTTCACTAAGATTATTATCAATAACATCGCATTTTATGTTGGTGTCAAAGAAGGCCTTACACCAATGTTTTGGCTCAGTATGGAATAGGTCATCATGACCTTGTGGAGACATTCCTTCAGCCTCTTTCTATGCACCTCAAAATCTGCCATGTTTGTACTCTTAGCACACTTCCAAAATTGTCTCATCAACTGCTTTCCTTTGTATTTTTGACCCCAATTAGAATATATGTGCCTTGCACACATCCTGTGTTCTGCATTGGTAAAAGCTCAATTACTGAAGGGATGAGACCCTGAAAAAGACACACATAAAAAGCAAAACATTAATATTGATAATCATCACACATAATATCTTAAAACAATTTAAGATGAGTAATAATACCATGACATACCTTTTGTTGGTCACTTAATAAAGCCCAACCATTACCATCACCCATTTCAAGGTCTTCCTTCAATAAGTTGATAAACCAAGTCCATGTGTCCTTATTCTCAATTCTTACAACTGCCCATGCCACTGGATACATTTGGTTGTTGGCATCCCTCCCTACAGCACACAACAACTCACCCTTGATCAAGCCCCTCAAGAAACATTCATCTAGTCCAATGATCTTCCGACATCCTACCAAAAATCCTTTCCTACAAGCATCAAAGCAAAAGTAGGCCCTATCAAATAATGGTAGGGAATTTGGTAGTAGCCTTTCAACTTTTATTTTAAATGTGCTTGCACGGCTTGCAGTGTAGAGCTCCCCCAAGTAGTCGTACATCTGTCCATACTCCTTCTTATAATTACCTTCCAGTTCTTTGAATACTTTTAGCTTTGTTCTCCTGCATTGACTCAAAGTGACATTTACCCCAAGCTGTTCCCTAACTAGTTTCTTCAACTGAGGAGCATTGATTTTAGGCATAGCAGAAATGAGAATCATGAAGTGTTTAGCTAAATAAGAACTAGACACTCTCTTGTTCTCAAAAGTAATACTACATATATGCTCATTCATGTACTTTTTCAAATGGAATGATCCGGTGTTGTTGTCAAGAGCACCATAAATCATCCATTTACAATTGGTCTGGGCACATCGGGCTCTTACAAATTTAGAAGTATTCTTGGTGTATTTAATTGCTCTTTGCTCAGCCACAGAGTACCTCAAAATTGCATCTTTGAATTCAGTTGCATCCTCAAATGTCATGCCAACAACAAATACTAGATTACCACATTTTCGATCATATGATGGAAACCTACTCCTCCTCCTTGAAATAACATCATCTTCCTCCTCTTCACTCATATCATCGAAATTTGAATGTAGACTTTCTTCTTCATCTGAATTATAGTACTCCGTTTCATACCCAGAAGCATCCACAGTCAGAGAATCAGTTGCTAACTCTATTGAAGAGTCAATGTCTAATTGGGAAGTACTAGCTGCCACAATGTTAGTTCAGTTTTCAGCCTATGTCTCGCTGAAAATTTCTTTAAATTTCTCCTTGCATCAACTAGTTCACAATCATCGTTGTCACTCGAATGTTCCACATCCTCCAAATAACATGCATAATCATCATCACCCTCATCCCTATTCGTATTACTAACCTCAACCCGATTCCAGTCATCATCAACATTCCCAATCACATTTTCGAACAAATTACTAGCCACATTATCCACACTTTCCACATTCACATTAGACAGACCTCCAATTTCCATCTCAGCTCCCCCTATCTTAGTAGTCGTCTCTTCATCATCAACATGCTCAACATATAGTTCCACATTTTCAGAATGTAGATAATGATATAACAGATCTATCACGCCAGAGTTATCCCATAAATACCTAAGAGTTACCCCATCTTCAAGAGTACTACTTCCAGGAACTCTATAGAACAGTTTCTCTATTTTATACCCAGTCAAAGCCTCAATAGCTTTAGTTATATTACACAATGAACCATCACTTAAGTCTATTTCAATAATATCAACCCTTCCACCCACGTATTCCAATGGTGGTCCAACTTGAAATTTACCTCCAAAGAAAATAGTGACATAAACTTTGTTGTTGTCGGCCATCCAACCTACAAGGGAACAAAAACAAATAGCACTTTCATTAGTCAAATTTTAAGTAAAAAAATAGTAATGATTTCAATCGTAAAAGGAAAGGGAGCGTAAAAAAGCATAATTTTAAGTTCTCAGGTTTGAAAGGGTAAAAAACCACACTAAAATTTCAGTATTTTATTGTGAGAAAATCAATAGGTGCAAAGGGAACGGCAAATGGAGTAAGAAAAAAATGAGAGTAATAAGTAATTATGGAAAATCTAACCATGTTGATCAAACATAACAAAGATGAATTTGCACAGGCATGCCAAAACTAATGAAGAATAAGTACACCAAGCCACACAAACTAAAAGAAACAAAAGAAAAAAGCAGGGCACATGGGAAAAGCCAAAGAACAAGTAAACAACAATTATTCATCAAAGACAGTGAATTCACAAGACACAGTTAATTGCATCAAGTATATGAAGTCTCAGACTTTTAAGTTTAGCGAGCCCCACATGATAAACTGGGTCGAAGGGTCTAACGTGTGGCAAATCTCACACTTTTAAGTTTAGCGAGCCCCACTTCATATTCAGATTTTGAAAAAAAAAATGCTCCAGTACTATTAACAAATAAAACAGACTCAAATCCCTTTCAAGAGCCAAGGGAAACAAAACAAAACACAAAGTTTGCATTTCAAGCATTGTGGTCAAGTTTGGGAGCAGGACAAACCACAAACGCAAGACAAACCACAAACCATTATTCTACTATCAATCGAAAACCATATTGGCCTCCTAATTCGTCCATCTTCATGATGTCCAAATAGCCAGAAAACATCAGCGATACATAATCAAAATTATAGGGTTCGCACATGAAACGCAAGAAATCGGGAGAAATTTCTACCGACGAAAACACAAGCAAACAAAAGCGATACGAAGACGGAGGAAACAAGCGATACCTGTGCGAGGAGGAGGAATGTTTTAAGGTTCACACGGACAGACCGCCGTCGAGACTCCTGCGGGACGCTACATCGTCGACGTGATTTGGGGCTTTAGGGTTCACATGGATGGAGAAGGCGAGGAGGACATGTGATTGGAAACGGTTGCCGTCGTCGTCTACGCTAGATCCACCACCGAGATGCTTCTGCGAGATGCCAATCGTCCAAGGCGTCAAAGTGCTTTAGGCATCGTCTTCAGCTTTAGGGTTCCCTCTTGAAGGAGACGTTGTTGAAGAAGATGTCGTTTTGGGTTGGAGGAGGAAAAGAAACGTAACCAATACGACGTAGTTTTGCTGACATGGATAAGTTGGGCAAGTTAATTTGCCACGCAGGAGAGAGAAATGATTAAAATATGCCAGGTCAGCTTTTTCCGTTAGCCATGTTTGATGCACTTAACGGAAGGACTCAATTGACCAAACTTGATAAGTTTTAGGACTCAATTGCACTTCTTGTAAGTTTTAGGACTCAATTGCATTTTGGTGACAAGTTTTAGGACTCGTGGTGAACATATCCCTAATTTTTCATTTTTTGCGCATGAATTTTTTAAAAATGTATATATTTCATGAAGTAGTCTAGGTATCGCTAAATTCGTCGCTAATAGCGACGAACCTTACGCTTACGGAACATACCAAATTCGCCAATTAGCAATGAATTTAATTTCCTCGCTAATTTGCGACGAACAAAAAAATTCGTCGTAATTAGCGATGAATATTTTTCATCGCTAATTTTCCGCCTTCCGTTTCTCGTGAAAATCTCAATATTCTCTCTTCTTATTTGTGTTATATGGTAAGCATGAAGTAAATCGTTGTTTATTTCACCATTGTATTCCATAACTTGCCATAAGCTTAATATCAAGTAATTTTTCTTTGATAGGTACGTGTTGATGTGAGACATCGCAATTCTCATCAAATGAGCATTTCGACTATAAAAAAGGGACCAAATGCCTGGGTAAGTCATCATTGGTAATTTTTCATTTTTGTGCTTGAATTTTTAAATATGTACATATTCATTTGAAGTAGTCTTTCGTCGCTAATTAGCGACGAAAATCAAAATTCGTCATTCAAAATTAATTTTTTAGCGATTGCATTTAATTTTCGCGCATTTGCGACGAACATACCAAATCGTTTTAGCGATGAATTTAATTTTCTCGCTATTTTGCGACGAACATACACAAACTCGTCTAATTAGCGATGAATTAATTTCGTCGCTAAATTTTCGTCGCTCTTTTTCCGCCTCCGTTCTCTCTCTTCCATCTCAGCTCTCCTCTTATTTATGTTATATGGTAAGCGTGAAATAAAGGTTTTTATTTCTTCCCTCAATTCATATGCTCAATATCAAGTAATTTCTTTTTGTTAGGTACGATGTGAGGGCAATCCAAAGCCCTCAAAAAACAGGACCAATTTCGGCTAGCCGATTTCACCCTTGTGGCCAATTTTTTTTCGAGTTTTATATTCCGTTGTTTCACGGTAAAATGACTTCTAGTAAAATTCGTCGGATTTTCCGAAGTTTCGTCGCTAAAATCATTGCTAATCCGACCAAAAAATTTTCGTTTATGAAAAATTTTCTTTGAAAATTGTCGAAAATTTTTTCATTTTCGAAAAAAGGAATCATTTTCCGCCGGTCGCCGCCCGCCGGCTGCCGCCGGCACCGAAAATCAATTGCTTAACAAACGACGGAAATTGTTTTCTAGTTCATTTTTAAGTATTAGCCAAACACTGAAAAATAATTGTTATTTTATTGGAAAATGACTTCTGGGAAATGTTTTTTCGCCAGGGGTCATTTTCCGAAAACAAACGGAGGCTTAAGATAGTTGGACTCCCCCGAGGCTTAATAAATTCTAGACCTTTCAAATTAGGAAAAACTTAGCTTGACTAGGAGTCCTCTAGCTTATAAATAGAATGCTAAGCATGGGGTGTGGGCTTTGATTCTCCTCAGAAAATTCAGAGCATCCTTAGAGAAGCCGAGTTCCCTGAGGTGAGACTGTCCTCCCCGTGCACCGCCGCCTCCTTGTCCGTGCGCCTCCACTCGTCACCTTCCTTGCTGAGCACTGTCCAGCAGCACTCCATGCACCGGCCAGCAACCTCCCGACACCGTCCAACCCACCTTGCCATCTTGGTTCTGCCCCCACCGGTTTCCTCCACCCACGACAATGCCGATCAGCCCGTCCACAGCAGCTCGTGTGCCACTCATCAATCCTGATTTTGGTGGTTGTTCACCCGTGTTTTCATCCACAAATCAGAGTTTAATATAGCTGTTGTTCAGTGCTTCAATCCCTTGCTGCTCGGGTTCGTTTGCTGTAAATCGGGATCCAAAGAAGGTGAATTTTGGGCGATTTTTATTGGTTGTTCGCTGCAGATTTTTGCTCGGTAAAAGGTAATCATTTTGTCCTTTGGTTGCGAATGTATGAATGTTTGATTGAAATTATGCATATGCTTATGGATCTTGTTGAATTTACATGTGTTTGCAATCAAATAAAAAAAAAAGATGTGAACTTTTGATTGAAAAAAGAAAAGATTTTTTGTTGTCTACCAAGACTCAAAGGCCTTCAAGTTTGCACCTTGTCGTGCTACGGTCCACTCGACCTCGTATGCTGTATGTCGCCAGTCGCTTAGGCGCTGTTGCCCCTACTTTTTTTTTTTTGAATGATCTGGATGTTTGATATATTTTGCATATCTTGAGAATTGTCATGATTATTGCCTGGTTTGATTAGGAAAATACGTCTTTCTCTAAGTTTGCAAATTATTTGGCATATCTTCAAGATTTAATCGGATAAGTAGCATATTTTTTGAAAGATTGAAGCTTGACTTAAGGCTAGAGAGCCTTTGAATTTTCGGCAATTACTCTTAAAGTTCCGAAATAACCAGATCATGTTGCCTTGTGGATTTTTTTGCTTTTTGTCCCTTGCATATTTGTTAATTTTTGCATTCTATTATCATGTTTTCATGCGCATTTACTTACGTCATTGTTGATTTTATTTTGTGTTGAAGTTTGCACATTATAAACATCATGCACATAATACATGCTCCAATTGTGCCTTATCCTCAGAATATGTGCTATGGGTAATATTTGACTTCAATTTTGAAGTACGGGTGTACCCGCACATGAAGTTATGTGCATGTCCTTTGTATCACCCAAAGCGCCTTCCTTCTACCGATGGCCATCTGAGTTATTGAAATGAAGTCACGACTATGATGACCAACGCGAAAGTAACTCATTATATTCATATCATTGTATTGAGTAATTTCTATAAAACTGACCATAGAAACATTAATTTTCTTTTCCAAATGAAAACTTAAGTTTCGATGGGCCTGAGCTTCAGTTATACGGATCATTAACTGGGGTTCAACCTAAAATCACTTATCTCACGAAAAATGCCAAAAAGTGCAAAAGGACACATGGAGTGTCAATATTGTATACAAACATTCATTTTGTGCAAATATTTTTTTTATCACTTAAGCGTCAATCAGAAAAAAATGATCATTTTAGTGCAATGGCAAAAGAATCCGACCAACTAATTACTGTCATTTTATTTTTAATTTTTAACATTACGTGGCAATTTAAAAAAAATCAAGCATTGGGTCCACGTGGACTTTTAAACTTAAAAATAAGTTATTTTTTTAAAAATCAAAATTAAACAAAAAATAAGGTAAAATATCAAAACAAAAAAAATCGCAACAATAAGGGTGGGAGATGGCTAGGGGGTTGCCGAGCCCTGACACACCCCGATGAGGCCTGGCTGTGGCTGGCCGAGGCCTCATCCAACCATAGTGAGGCTTGGCCTGCAATTTGGGAGAGGTTGGCCTCGCCGTGGATCTGCAAGGCCTGGCCAGCCACAACCAGGCTCATTAGGGGTCGGTGAGCCCCTTCGGCCATCCTCCAACCTCACCGGCCATTACTAGCGATGGTGGGGTAGCGGTGGCAAGGGCTATACAAGCCCTCGCCGCTACAACTTCTTCTTTTAGCTTTTTTTTTTTTTTTTTAGTTTATTTTTTTAACACTGCATGGAATTTATTTGTTATTTTTAGCTTTTTTTGCTGACAAGGATCCTCCAGCAAGTCACGTGGATACCACGTAAGATTTCATGCGAAACTCATGAGTTGGCATGAAATAACCGTTTTCAAACAAAAAATAGCACTGAAATGATCCAAAAAAAAACCTATGAGCGTAAAAGTGACCGTCATACACAAATATTGACGCTTTATATATCCTTTGCTACAAAAAAGAGTTTGTCGCTTGTCTTCCTTTTCTAGTATATGAATCTGTTTGATCAAGTTGCTCTCCGGATAGCTATGCCGCGCAGACGACCCTTTGAAGGTCTATCCATATTTCACGTGGTATTCTCAGAGGCTTGAGCAAGCTAGCACACGACATAATCTGAGGAGTGAAAAGGAATTTTTCTTACCTCAACTCCCTCTTTGATCTGGAGTAGGTTCACAAATTCATTCTCAGAGAGTGAATAACTGAATGTTTGTACGCACGCGTCAGGAGAGCTCAGGGTTCTTCTGCCCTCATGAAAAAGTTTCACCATGGGAGACCACCACGAAGCTTTTCCAGCAGGACTAATGATGAAAAAGTTCCCCAGCTTCAAATATCAAAAGAGGGCAAATCAATGGAAAGTATTGTCGAATGAGGTGTTCCCACTTACCAGCATGCCTTTAATAGAAAGAACTCAAAGCGACAGACAAAGCTTTGATAAGAAATACAGAGAAAGCACTAAATTTTTTCATTCCATTCGGTTGAGGATGAAGCAGAGAAGATTCTGAAAGAAGAGAGCAAATTGAAACATAGCACAGAAGCATCAAGGCCATGTCCAAGGTAGCAACCACGCTCTGCTTTGTGATCCTGCAGTTTTGCCTTCTTGTTGTGTCACAATCCAAGTCCCCAACTTACATCGTTCACATGGACGCTCGGTCCATGCCGAAAGTGTTCCCCGACCAGCGCAGCTGGTACTTGGCCACTCTTCTTCAATCAGAGGATGGAGCATGTCAAATCCTCTCCACAAGCTCATCTACACTTACAGTAGCTCGTCCACGGCTTCAGCGCGACTCTCTCCCGCCAGAGCTGAATCTCTCAAGAGATCCCCTGATTATGTGTCCTCTACCCGCGACCACCCCTTCAACTTCACACGACGCGCACTCCCGGCTTTCTCGGACTGAACTCTGTCTCTGGCGCTTGGCCTGCTTCCAAGTATGGCGACGATGTGATAATCGGGTTCGTGGACACCGGGATTTGGCCGGAGAGCGCGAGCTTCGCGACGACGGGATCCCCGCAATTCCCGCAAGATGGAAAGGATCGTGCGTCTCTGTGGGGACTTCAACACCTCCTTGTGCAACAAGAAAATCATTGGATCCCGGTTTATCACCGGGGAATGCTAGCAAACCATCCGAAGCAATTAAAGTGTGGATGGACTCAGCACGCGACACTGTCGCCATGGGACACATACTTCTTCAACGGCTGCCGGCAACTGTGAGAGGGGCCTCTTTATTTCGGTTACGCTCCTGGAACCGCTGTAGGAGTGGCACCGAAATGCCGAATCGCCGTGTACAAAGCAGTTTGGAGACAAGGGGTCTATGCTTTCAGACGTCATTGCAGCCATAGATCAGGCCATAGAGGACGGAGTCGATATACTGTCTCTATCCTTGGGCATAAGCTCAGGGGACGGCAGTTCGCTCGTGCAAGATCCGATAGCAGTAGCGACTTTTGCCGCTATCAAAAGGGGATTCTTGTGGTGGCATCAGCTGTTGGAATGATGGTCCGCTTCATTGGACATTAGTCCAATGGCGCGCCGTGGCTACTCACCGTGGGCGCGAGCACCGTAGACAGAGAATTCCTTGGAACTTTAACATTGGGAAACGGTGTCCGGATCGACTTCTCACCTTATACCCTGGGAGATATTTCTCTAGCCAACTTCCTATCACATTCATGGACGCTTGCGACAACGTCAAGAAATTGAGAGATTTCGGGACAACATGATCGTGTGCGTCGCCAAACTTATTAGCGTCGGTGAACAAATCGATAACGTGTTATCCGCTAGAGTGTCCGCAGCTGTTTTCATTTCCGGCGTCTACTTATCAGAATTCTACACCAGAAGCTCGTTTCCAGCGGCATTCATCGTGTACAACCTGGGCGGGCCTTAATAGACTACATCAATAGGAGCAATGATCCCACCGGAACGCTCGAATTTCGAAAGACCGAGCTAGGAAAAAAGCCAGCGCCGCGTGTCGAAGGGTACAGCTCAAGGGGGCCGTTCTCGAGCTGCCCAGACGTCCAAAAACCCGACATCATTGCCCCGGGAACACTAGTATTAGCATCCTGGACTCCAAATACTCCTGTTGCCAAGGTTGGATCGGGCCGCCTTTTGTTTAGCGATTTCAATCTCTTGACTGGCACGTCGATGGCTGCTCCACATGTGGCGGGTGTGGCGGCCCTGATAAAGGCAGCACATCCAACATGGACACCTGCGGCCGTGCGGTCCGCGCTCATGACCACAGCCTACAATCTGGACAACACCGGGAGCCCCATAAGAGACGCTGCGAACTTCGACCTGCCGGCCAGCCCGCTCACCATGGGATCGGGCCACATCAACCCAAACAACGCTCTCGACCCTGGGCTCGTATACGACTTGCAGGCGGAAGACTATCTAAACCTCCTCTGCGCAATGAAGTACAGCCGAAGAAGATCAAGATCATCGCAAAGTCCAGACACAGCTGCAGAGACGCCTCCAACTTCTCTCTCCCCAGCTTCAACTACCCATCTTTCATTGCCCTTTTCGGCGACGACGGAGCTGGTCCAGGAACTGTGGTGAGAGAGTTCAGGAGGGAGGTGACGAATGTTGGGCAGACCAATCCAGTTACAGTGCAAGAGTGGTGGGCATGGAGGGGTGGAAGGTGAGAGTGGAACCGCCGAGGTTGGTATTCACGCAAAGGAATGAGAAGCTGAGGTACATGCTCATCATTGAAGGGCCAAGGGTGCTGAGAGATGGGTTGGTCCATGGTTCTTTGAGTTGGGTGGATGATAAGGGCAAGTACATTGTGCGGAGTCCCATTGTGGCGACAAGCCTAGTTCAGGAATCCGCTTGAAGGGCACAAAGTGTGTATGTTCTATATTATTGTAATGGGTGACTTTGTGCCATTCTTTTGATATTTGCTTTGATACCTGTGTAATTTCAGCCCCTTAGGTAGTCGTTGGTCTTCCGGATTCGAATTGAGATGGGATAGAATGAGTTGAGATTAGAAATTCCCCAAATATTATACGGATGGTAGAAAATCTCATCATATGCTTAATGTTACTTAGCATAAGATTGAAATTTTTCAAGAAACCGTATCTTGTCCGGGCTACTTCAGCCTCCACCCCGCCACTTCCGACAATCCCCATAGTAGCCCGAGTCTGCCGTCCTATCCGTCGCCCTTCTCGATTGGCTTCCTCGGGGTTGCCGTTGTCCGGTTGCCCCCCATGCCAGGGTGCCGACCCCCTGTCTACATCACGAAGATGGAGAGATAGAGCTCAATGGGATCGATCTGGGTTGCCAATTGGTTGAACAAACTCAGGAGACTCTGCAAGTGTGAATTATTCCTTGTCTGTTGTTAAGGTACTCATTTTCCCTTGTTTCGCCGATTCACAAGTCCCCAAAGTGATGAGCACCCAGATTTTTTTGTAATTGCTAGTTCACGGAGTGAAATGTTGCCTCAAAAGACTGTCGACACGGAGTCATTTTCTTCCCACTTAGATGGAAGAAAGAAGTGAAGCGCAAACAAGCACAGAGCAACAACATGAAGAGCAATGAAGCACGGACCAAATCGACTTCAGATTACTTTTCACCCTCAGTCGTTAAAACCCAATTTGCGGCAATCGGAGGCGACACAGCGATCGCGCGACGGTCGGAAGTGAAGACGATCAGCTGTCGTGGTAGTGGCCCTCACGTGGTAGTCGGCGGCGCAATATCCTCACGCATCACTCGATCTTTAGAAGATAACAGGGTCCGCTTGTTCTTCTTCTTTCTTAAAGTTATTTTGTAAATTTTCATCCATTCTGAATTTATCCCGCCCCTTGTATTAGAGTTCTTATAGGTTGCATCTACGTCAATTCAGTCCTAAACCTTGTTAATTTTATCAATCGAGTTCTAAACGTTTTCACGTTTTGCCAATTGAGCTCGTTCGGCTAATTTTGATCAAAAGTCACTGACGTAAATAATTTTCTGATATTTTTAAATTATTATTATTATTCCTTTTCTCTTTTCTTTTCTTTTTTAACCGCCGGCGTGTCACGTTATATAACATAGTCGGAAACAATCAATTCCCTGCAACGCTATGGATCTTTTACTAGTATCCGAGATGAGGTATAAAGACGTCAAGAGTCATTATATGACACTATGAACCATCTTTCCTCTTCGATCAAGGGAAATGTATCGATTGACTAAAGATGACGTGCGGGAGAAAAATTCCTTCAAAATAACCACGGAATGATTCTGTCAGTGAGTTGAACGAAATCGTAGCAGGCATGAGTATAAGTTGGTGACTGGGTGCGTTTATTTCCAGAAAATCAAAAATTTGAAAAATATTTTCCAAAAAATGAACGCTTGTATTTTTTAGAAAAATTAGTCAATCGAAAATATTTTCATTGTCGATTGATTACACTTTATATCTAACTATTTTCACAATAACGGAAATATTTGCATTAATTCATTTTTATGAGTGATACATGTATTTATTTTTTGGAAAATATTTTTTAATTTTTTACTTTTCGTGAAACAAACACACCCGAGTAATTCAACTGGTTACCTTAAAATCAATATAGAAGGATCAGCGGGTGTCTAAAAGCATTGGGTTTGAATGCTGGACCCAAAAGAACTTATACTTGGCCTCCATTATTTAAAAATATTGAGGGTCGCCGGCATTGCCGGCGAAGCTCGTTTTCCCCTTCCCGCGAGGGTATCGGCCTTACCGGTGAAACTCATTGTCCTCTCTTTCCGAGTTTCGTTTTATTTTTTTCATTATAAAGGGAGAAAAAGAAAATTAGTCGATGTTGCTATCGACATGTAGTACAAAATAATACCACATCAACAAATGCGGATCACATGGTCTGGTCGAATTATCACGTTTAAGTGCTATTCGGGACAAAATTGACTCGATTGCCTAAATGGGTTCGCTTCAAAGAGCACGAGGTACCAGATTGAAGTAAAAACCAAAGTTCAAAGATCAAATAACATAAAAAAAGTATCATTTGCCGTTCATCCTAAGCTTTTACCTCTTGGATATACTTCTTTTGCAAGTCAAGGAACATGAAGAGCATCTGGCAAAACTCAAACTTTTTCCACAAGTCATTCACGATCGCATTAGAAACATACAAACCCCACCTTCGGAGATTCCAATTAGGAACAGATGCATGGCTTTATTGGACATCCACTGAATTATCTATGTTCACTCTTGTCCCAAACTTTAGTGAACTTGCTTAAGATAAGAGGAGCAATGCAATGAATGCTTTTAGACGCGGAATCGCATAAAGACATGATGCTCTTTGGGAAACCCCTTTTTGACTTGTCAATTCGGGAACCCAACACCGTCTCAAGTCGTGCTTGGTTTTATTTTGTCCCATTATTTACCTTAAAGAACCGAAAGGGACATTCATGTCTCCAACTTGCTTCCTCCACCAGCACTTTGGCCCGGCAATCGTGGCCAATTGCCCAATCCTCATGTCATTTGTGGATTAAAAAAAAGCCATAAAAAAGATCACGATGAAAAATCAACTTGGTTAAATTCGGCGGGTTAAATTTGGCGAGACATGGAAATTAGGGGCTTTTTATTCGAGTAAGTGGGGGTTGAGCACTTCACAAATATCATAACATTCGTAAGATGCTCATTTTGGCGACATAAATTTCAAAAAACGTTCACACGACAAGTACTATAAATTTAATGCCGCGTAGGGTTTTTTCAGCACTAAATGATTGGTTGAAAAGTTATGGTGTAAATACGAATGATTCAAAAGTTGTGGCGTCACTTTGAAAAAGCCTTCGTCGCAAGTGTCATAAATTTTAATGCCGCGTCGGATTTTTCGACATGAAGGGATTAGTTTCAAAAGTTTTGGCGCTAATACGAACAATTTTTAAAAGTTATGCACTCATATGAGCAATTAAAAAATTAGTACGCCAAAGTGAGCGACATATGAAGGTTATGGCACTTGCGGCGTCCTTATCTCGATAAAGTTGTATTTGAATAGCCTAATTTTCATGTGTAGACGAACTTGATTTAAACATGAGAATCCCTAGAGATTTCAATTAAAGCTCCATTCTTTGGCAAGAAAATTTTAAGTAGTGGGCTAAAGTGGAGCCATCTTCTCAAAAAAAAAAAAACTTTTGAAAGTGTACTTAGTTTCAAATAAGGATATGGAGTGAAACAAAGTAATTCTCAAATAAGATTTCGAACTCGCCAGACTGGCCAATTCATTCTGGCAACTAGAGCGGGGCAATTTTTGACCACAATTCGCAACGTGCTAAAAAAACAGGGTAAAAATCCTAAACCCAAACAACCCCCCGGGCATCCTCGATTCTCAATTCCGGCCCTCATAGTTTGATACCTAAACAAGAGGGTACGAAGATAATCTTGTAGCAATTTGCCTAAAAGAAAAGGGTTTTGATACAGGAAGGGAAACCCTTCGAGGGCAACTTGCCCGAGTCCGAGGTCTTGGGACTCTGAATCCAAAGCAGGTGATGGGATGGGATGGGAAACGGAATCAGGAGGCATCAATTAAAATCCCGAATCCGCGCCTAATACCGCCAAAACCCAACTTGCACTTCTCACCATTCTAGGCGCCAAAAAACAGAGATGACTACAATCCACTGCTTTTCAAAGGAGCTCCACCAAGCGTCAAATTTCGACCCCCCAAAAGAAAAAGTGGTAACTGCTTCACGGCAAGTGCAATCCATCGAGTGTTTCCGAGCAGGAACAACCCGCACACTCCACATGAATGTGTCGCCATTCAGCTAAAAAAAAAAGTCGCAGAGCATTTCCGCCCAACTTGCACAACTAATTGCGGCCGCAAAAAGATACGACCTTTCGTTTCATTGCTTCACAGAAATTATCTTGTCTGTACATCTCTTGTCTGCACTAACCGAATCTATTATTCACAGTCGAAAAGAGACAAAACGAATCAATTGAATCAGAACCCTCGGTTGACCCCCCCCAAAAAAAAAAAAATCTCCCAAGATTCTGCTCTGTTTTGCTCTGTTCTAGTGATGCTTGACTCTGCTTTCGCAACTGGAGCGCTTCCTGATCATCTCACGGTCGCCCATCCCTCGGAATGTTCCCAATTGGGCCTCTCCTGGCTTGCCAACTTGCCGATCCGATCGATCACCGATGAAGAATCATCTGCCGAGATCTCCAACGCAGCGAGCTCGATAGTGAACGACGACGGATCAGAATCCATCTCCGAGGAGGGCGAAAGCGAGCCCCGTTCCCAACTCGTTCTCGAACTCTGCATCGAACCCCAGACTTGGAAATCGAAGTGGCATCTCGGAGAGGAATCCGCGAATTCGACTCCGCAATCTCTTACAACCTCCTCGTCATTGAGGCCACCGTCGAGGGCAAGGAAGGGGTGCTTCAAGAGCATACGGGCGGTCCACCTCTTCTTCGGGTTCTTTGCGAAGCACTTCATCAAGAAGTCCTTCCCCTGCTCCGACAATCCCTCCGGAATCTCGGGGATTTCGTCTCCGCACCAATTCTGATCATAAGAGCATACGCGTTCGACTCGGCCTGCGACCCCCATGCTGGTCTCCCCGTCGTCATCTCCACCGCCGCGCACCCGAGGGCCCAGATGTCCGAGGGCGGCTCGTACTCGTTGCAGTTCACTGATTCGGGAGCCATGTACATTGGAGTCCCCCACCACTCGAACCCGCCCTGTTTCCCGCCCTTCGCCAACCGCTCACCCACTCTCTTCGCAAGGCCGAAATCGGCGATCTTGACTTCTTCGCTGCCGCCGTTGGGGAATACGAGGATGTTCTGGAGCTTGACGTCGCAGTGGACGAACCCTTTGGAGTGGACGAACTCCAGGCCCTCCAGGATCGACCTCGTGTGGCGCGTGATCTCAGGCTCCGAGAGAGGCTTCCCTCTGGACTTCAGGCTGTCGGCGAGGCTTCCGCCGGCGGCGTACTCGAGGAAGACGTTGTAGAGCTCCTCGCCGGTGAGCGAGTCACCAAAGCAGCGGACGATCCGCGGGCAGTCGCCGAGTTCGCTCAGGACCTGCCTCTCGTGCCTGAGGGAGGAAGACAGGGCCGCGTCGCAGGACTTGACGGCCATAACCGGAGGGTGGTCGGAGGAGCAGGTTTGGGCGGGAGTGGCGAGGTGGATGGTGGCGAAGCCGCCGTGGCCAATCTCTTTGCCTCGGACCCAATCCATGGTTTCGCGAATCTGGAGGGGTTTCAGGGTTTTGAGAGAAGTCTTTAGAGAGAGAGAGAGAGAGAGAGAGAGAGCGCGCGCTCTTTTGCTCTCTCTGTCTGCGCGGGTTTTGGCTTTTGCTTGGTGAGGAAGTATGAAACAGGGGAAGACACCGGATGCGTCTTCTATAATTTATACCGACGAAGAAAGGAAGGAAACCTTTTCTAGCCAGGCTTGGAAAGGGCACGCGAAAGATAAGATTAATGAAGTGGGGGAAGACCTAGACCAGTTTCCTTGTATGGCTTACGAGGTATCTTTAATAATTTTTTGCGAATATTCTAAATAATGATTTGAAATGTAATTATTTTCTTAGATAAGGGCTTGCGCATTTATTTTTTCAAATGAAGGTTTGAAGTGCAGTTTATTTCAAATATGAACCTGAAGTGGTTATAACAGTTTAAAAGACGGGTCTGATATTACTAAATGGTCAATAGAATTTTTGTTATCTAGTTTTTTTTTTCCCCTTCCTTTTTTAAACTCAACAAAATATATATCTTAAAAAAGAAAACACGAAAAAGAAGAAAAAATTAGGTCCTCAACTTGTGGCCACCGCCTCATCGCCGGCGACCTCGCCAGAACTAGGAGAGGGCCGCAACGCTCTCCCAAGTCTAAGCATAACACTTCTCGTCAGGCCTGGGATAGACTTTGGCATAAGCTTAAAGAGGGGAAATATGTAATTGAAAAATAAAAAGAGATCTGAAAAGATTTAAACTCGTGACCTCCTACTTTAATACTATGCGAGATTCTACGAGATCATTGGTAACTGTTTTAAAAGTTCGAGTTGTTATATGAAAGCATCGTTTAATATTAGATTTTCAACACATAACATGACTCATCAATATGTAAATGACAATACTAAACAGGTGCACTAGATAGGTTTTTTAAGTCACGCGATAAAATCTTATTGGATACTTGAAAGAATAGATTTACTAAGCGATGTGCCTCAAACTTTTGAATGTAAAGCATCTCGTTAGAAGATCTGAGTTTCGAGCGAATCCAACCCATCGAGATCGAGTAATTACCGTGCACATCCATGATACGCATCGTGTCAAAACAATCACAAATCAAGAACATTCGATTGCGTATGTGATCAGATCTATTCGTCGCGTCCCCTATCAAACGAGTCGTGTTGAATATCGATGGAAGGGGACGGAAAGTGTCTTCCTGCACGAAACATCGAACCGGAAATTACTGACCGGGGAACGTGACTTTGCCCAACTGGGTATCGATGGAAGTGAACTAAGAAGCAGCATTGTTCCTCAAGTTGGCAACTCTGCCGGCACATCATGACCCGGAGCAGCACGAGTGCCTTGAATTCAGTGGCTCGACTCACCCACCCATCTTGAAGTCGGCTGTTGCTTATTACAGACTCCCCCATCACTCTTAGCACCATCGCATAAAACAAATGAAATAACTAAATAAATAAAAAATAAGAAATCAATAAGTATCCCACAATCTTTTCTGCAACCTTTGTCGCATAATAGTAACAACGTGAATATGGGGCATATAAATAATTTGTCCTTTTCACCTACAACTTGACATTATACCTGTGATTTAAGAAGGTTTGGGGGCCCCATCTAGGGTTAGATGATGAAGAAGAAGGAGAAGAAGGAGGACGGCTGCTGGCTATGGCAGACTAACCGGTCTAATTGATTGGCCCGCATTCGCGCATCGCCGTCATGACATGCAGATAGTTTGGAGCACGTGATGAAGCTGGCTTTCTTGTAATAGCACGAATGATTTCTTTTGCTTTACTCAAGGAGACAATACAGACCGGAAGCGAGTTTTCTACTACTATTGACAGCTAAAAGAGGGTGCGGATCTTGTGATGAGGTAACCAAAATTCTATATTATTTGACTCTCAAATGAATGGAAGATAGTCAGGGTATATTATTTCTCGGATCCATGAAATGCCCACTTGCTCGTACGAACTCAGTAATACATAGCATAGCGTAAATACATGATTTTTCATATCGGGTGAGAAATTAGACATTTGTCGAATGTTCAAAATGGTAATAAGAAGAAAGCATACCAAATCGAGATAATTAAGTAGTTCTCATCCACGTTGCAAAACTGACTTGAGAACTGATTTTCATTGTTGATTTTGAAACCCTTGAACCGGTTCTTATATCTTATTGAAAAAGGATTGTGCGTATGAATGCTCCAAGAACACTTTTTAGGCAACCAATTAAGGAGACTTCGCTGTTTTCAATGCACTAATTGTTCTCTTGTGATGCACAATCTCTATCAGTTCCTTTGAAATTGAATTATTCCAAATAAAGTTCACTTCAAAATTGCCCCATATTGACAAAATTGGGGAAAACATAACAAGTTCAAATGGAGAGGATTAGAAGATGTTCCCTCAAGTACGAGGTTGATTCGTGCTAGTTGAATAACAGGAAATTACTTAAGTTACAGAAATAATATATCTATGGCCTTTTCTTGCTTGGTGAAATGAAATGATAGGAGCGGCTAGCAACCCGTAGGCATTATAGGACACTTGTCATCAAAATTTTTGGGTTGCCCATATCTACTGCTCATTTTAAGCGAGCCTGTGATTGCCGCACCACCGAATGCGAGTTGGAGTAAAGTTGGAGTGATCCCTATGCTTGGTACACGAATCAAACCTACCCCGGTCCAATCTTTCGAAATCGGAATCTAAGGGTCGGTTTTTGTTTTTGGCAGAGCAAAATGGGACTTCTCTTTCTTGAACTGACCATCCTTCTGAACATCAGGTTCCCCTCTGTTCACGCACGACGGCACGAGGCATGGGTTGATCTTCGTTGACCCTTTTCATTTTCCCTTCGCATGGACCATGACCCAATTTCATTCGGGTCGTCTCTTAAATTTTGCTATTATCTGTCATTGCTGACCTCATTTCAGTCTTAATTCCCCCTTGAACAAGGACACTTCTGATTTCCACACACCGGAGCCTTTTATTCTTTTCTTTTTCTGCAGCATTTTTCTGTCTAGATCGCTGTAGCCACAGGAAATTTGGTCGCCGACAAACATTACTCGAAACAGAAGTTTACCTAATTCGAGCTAGGTCGAAGAAGTATTGATTAGGTTTGACAAGTGAAAGCTAGAACCGAGATGTCCGTCGTACTTCATTGTCCCAAACAAGCCCAATGATTAGCAAATAAGATTAAAAAGCCATGGAAAATAGGATAGGTTGGATGGAAGGACTAAGAATTTCAAAAAAAAAAAAAAAAAATGTGGATCTAAAACATGTGGGTTTGAAGGTTCATGGCTAAGGACAACTTACGTTACATCTTATTCCAATCATGGTTTGTCCTATTTAGTAATGGACACGTGCCCTATTCAGCTGCCCTTGTGCCAAAAGACAGGAGTGGTGAGCGACTGTTGAATTCGATAGAACTTACTATTTTTTTCTAGGATGTGAACAGATGGCAAATATACGTTCCTCCATCAAAGGAGATAGAGAGAGATACCCAACACCAACCAATTCCTAGGAATCTACTCACGTTTTTCTAAACGTCAATCTTGAACCACGTCGATGACCATGTCAAGTAAAAACACGATTTTCCCTTCTTTTTTTTTTTCCTCTTCTCTTCAGATAAGTAAAACCATGTTCCGGAGCATATGCTCGTGGAAAACGTCAAAGACACCAAACTCAAAACGACCGGAACAACTCTCACGTGCAAAATGGCCTGTCGAACGCAAACAAACACTTTCAAAGAGGGCGACAAAGCAGGTTCAACCACAAAAGAGGGAAAACGTGACGAGCCCATTGACTGATTTCTTTTCTTATTTCTCAATTTGATTACAGTCTTAAGGTATGTACGTGTGATCTTTGGATGAATGGCATTGTCAAAGGGGGTGGGTTCTAGTGCATTCACACACATCATTATTATACCTTTGACCAGCCATTTCACACCCGCTATCATCTGAATAACATCCTCTAACTACTAGTTGGATAAATTAATTAATTAATTAACTGAATGCCACTGGAAAAGGACGTCTTAATCCATTTTTCTAATGGGGAGTGTCGGCCAGCCGGGAATCTTCATGGCTTGGTTCAATGGAAAGCCGATCAACCACCCCCCAAAATTTGTGGATTTGGAAAAGCTTTTTCTTTGACAAATAAGATAGATAAACCCAATAAAGTTTCTACCTCGAACCAATTTTTCTTTTTCATTTAAAATTTAAAAGGAATATTTAAGGTTTAACTTGTCTGTTCTAGCTTTGAACCAAGTATTTTTAAGTGAGGAGATAAAAGAAAAAAACGCCGCACGAAAAATATTTTTAATGGTCTAAAAACAAGGGACACCGATAATATCGTAACTATAATAAGTTCAAAGGTTTCGTTCAATTTGACCTGAAAATTTGATGATATTAATAGCAAAATAAATTCATTATTTTCTCCGTTCTTCATATTGAAATCGGATGAAGTGAAAATCTTGGCTTCCGCATTTCAACCTTTAATTTTGTTTGAACACGATATAAACTTGAATCGCCCCTATTTTCAATTTGTTGTCCATATGAATATTATCACTTGGTATATTACTAATTTCCTCATATGCTCATGGCTTCATTCATCTCACGAAAAAATAACTTTGAGGAAAATATTTTTCAGATTTTTCGGTTTGGTTGACGAAAATAAATGAGTCAAGAAAAACATTTTAAACTCATGATAAAAATACCTTCAAAAGTAAAAAAATGATTTTCTTTTTTTTAGAAGGGGAGGATATTTTCCATCATCTTTCCTCCCTCCTCTCCTTCACATTCATTTTCTTTTTAATTATCTTTTATTTTTCTTTTCTTCTCTTTCTTTTTATTTCCATATTTTTTATTTTATTTCTTCCTTTGCCAGTCGCAGGCCATCGTGACGGTCTGCAATCTCGGCCTCGAGCAGCGGCGATGGTGAGGCTTGAGCTCACTTGTGGCAGGCCACGAAAAACAAAAAAAAAAAAAGAGAAAAAAATATTTTTTAAAATAAATAATAAATAGAATAGAATTAATACAATGAAAAATTATTAAAAGGAGTGTACAGAGAAAATCAAATCCGATTTTTCATACCGAACAACGAAAAATATTTTTTGAATTTATTTTCAGATTTCAGCGGCACACTGGAAGATGACTTTTTGAAAAATATTTTCTAGAAACACCTCATTTTTCATGAAACAATGCAACCTAATAGTAAATCACCCAATTGGAGCCAAAAAAAAAACCTTTTTTATATATTTTATTTTCTTTCCATGTGCAAGTGGAAGCGGAAACCTAACATCTCCCATTTTAATCTAGATTAGAACGAAGTACCTCAATACATATATATATATATATATATATATATATATATATATATTATATATTTATATAGCTTTAAAGTCCCTCATTTAATCCGTTGAAACCCCAAGCATTACCCCGAGATAAGCTTAAACATGTTTAGCAGGAAGGTTGGATCGATCAAACGGATCTTTGTGGAATTCGGCGCATTATGCAACTAACGGTTATTATTATCTCGTGCATTATCTTGTGCATGCTGGAGCGATCCTTGATGTTTTCTTGAACATCGTCCATGATTTAGGTTGCATTTGTTTGAATGAAAGTATTTTTTGATAATTAGTTTTCCAGACTTTACCCGTTTGATTCGTCAAAATATTTCGTCAATAGAAAATACTTTCGATCAACGGAAAATTCATGTACAAAATTAGAAAAGTGAATTCTAAATCTAAAGAGGTGAAAACACTTTCCGAGATCATTCCTCTTGGACTTTTTAATATATAAATATTTTTATTTTTCATTTTATTTTTTTTCTCCATGGTGACGGCTACCGACTAGCCACAAGCAAGGACAAGCTTGCCCAAGGCCAGCTAAACATGGCCTCGGGCGGGCTCGACCGGCCAAGCAAGAAGGTAAAAAATAAAAAAAAATAAAAAAATATTTAACTTTTTTAAGATCTTAATTTTTTTCCTCAGAAAAAGTAATGAAATTAAAATTATTTTTTGAATGAGATTCAAATATCAAAAATGTTTTCAGTCAACATATCACTAGATATAGAAAAACTAACAATTTCTTGAAAAAAAGATTTTCCGAACGTTAAAATACTAAAGCTATCAAAAGCGACAACTTCTCTCGTGATGTCCACATTGCACAACCTATTGTGTCGGATACACCGATCAAATCCACTGCTCCACGAAGGCTTCAATCCATCGTATTTAATCAATTTATGTCATTTAGTCTTAAACTTTTTAATTGTGTCAATTGATTTATAAACTTTTTCAAATTTTCCTATTGAGTCTATCCGACTCTAATAGAAAATCTCTAATGTAGATGTACTTTGATTGATCTACGTGACACGGCCGACACAAACGTAAATATTTTTTAATAATATTTAAATTTTGTTAAATATTTTTTTGAATGTTCAATTTTTTAATTTTTTTCTTTTCTTTACTTTTTTTTTTAACTTAGGGCCTGTGAGGGCTTCATGGGCACTCGATTTGATTGGGAAGGGCCTAGGCTAAGGCGTGATGCCCTGGCCACACCTAGGCTAGGCAAGGGGGCCGTGGCGCTTGCTGGCCTTAAGTTCAAAAATAGTAAAGCAAAGAAAAATTAATAAAAATTCAAAAATACTAAAATGTTATTAAAAATATCCACGTTAGTATCCGTTGTGTCATGCAGGATGATTGACGCACACGTCAATAATTTTTAGTTAAAATTGATCAGACGAACTCAATTGGTGAAGCGTAAAAAAGTTTAAGACTCAATCGACATAATTAAAAATGTTATAATTGAAGCGGCACACGTGCAATGCATTCATAAACTTGGCCCCGCAAAATCCCATTGCCCCCTCGGTTAATGGGTGTCAAGACTCGAGTGAACTTGGTGACCGCCCACAGATCATCCGGTTAGCCAATGTGATTTTCACATATACAATTCTCGAACTTGTAACAAATGCAATCTAAACTTTTGAACTCGATTTTGTCCCAATCAGTTCCTCCGTGGCTGATTCCGACAAGTTGAAGCTGGCATATTTGGCAAATGTCTACCGGAAATACATTCCGAAACACAAACCATATCGATGCCACCTTGAGCAACCAATCGCAAAACGATATTGCAAGATTCGATCAAGCAAATTTTCGTATGGCGAATAAAAGTGAGCGCACTTCTTGGGTCAAACATGTACCCAAAAAAAAAAAAAGGGAGGGAAAATAATAAGGGAACAGAGGATCTTTTGCCCTGAGGAGCCGTGCAACAAAAGATCGCAACTTGGCGATGTCGCCGTCAAAGCGAGGTGGCTCCGCCGTCCCGCTCGAGCCTCGAGCGGCCCCCTTGTTTTCGCTGCACCGAAAGGCCAAAAGCAAAGCAACGGCGCTGCATCATCGTCCCCGTCATCATCAAATCACTGACACACAAAAGATACGAAGAAAAGCCAAGAAAAAAAACAAAGAAAAAAGATCCTCGCGAGCTGCGGGACCTACACGCCCCCAACAATAGCACGGTAACGCGCCCCCACTTGGTAACCGCGAGTGGGTCCCACGCAACCCCCCCGGCCGATTCTCCGCACCCATCCCTCCACCACGGGCGAAAGATTCACGCCGATCCGGATCGCACGTGCTCCGCAAGATTGGCGCGCCGCAGCTGCACGCGATAATAACTCCTCGTCCGGCGGGGGTGGGCCACCACTCCGAAACGGGGGAAATCTGATTTCGTACGTTCGCCCGGGGTGGCTTTGGTCGGGGTGGGGGGGCCGGGGGGCCCACCAGGGCTGCATCTCTCACGCTGACCGCATTTTGGGTGGCTGGCAATCCACCCCGCGACGGCTGCACATTCGGTGGTCTTCCCCACTTTCCTTGCCTTTGGGAATTGACCGGTTCATTCCACCTTGTCGCCAGAATCCATGTTCGGGTCCATTTGAAATGTACATGTGAGAGATGAATGTAGAGGATAAGGACCTCGACGATGGTCATGTCACACACTTTTGAAATATACTGCTACGGTAAAGACACCACAAGTTCACATACGTGCGGTTTAATTGGTCGTATCATTCTGTATCTAGCATCATGCTTATACGTGGATTTATTGAGGCGTATCGCATGGAATCGATTTCCAAAACTACTTTCATCCTAGTGGGTATGGGAAATGAAGGTGTAGCTGGCACTAGTCCAATTGAAACTTCCGTGCATCTATTTTTCAATACATTAAAATTTTAGTGAACCTTAAGATATGTTTAGGGGTATAAAGCGAGAGATGCCGCTGCACAATTCTCCATCGAGAGAGATTGAAGGAGTTCAGATCTGAACCCATCTGTGCTATCCAACTGGAAACCATTGCAGACTGAAATCTTAAGTTAATAAACAGGGAAGATTACCGCAAAAGCCTCAACCCTTTCGATTATGTCAATTTAGTCCTAAGCTTTTACATGATTTGCCAATGCGGTCTTTCCCCTAATACAATTCATCATTATGGATTTCACAACGCCGGAGCACACTAAAATGGAGATGTTTCCTTTTGAGGACGTGAATAATGCAAGGGTAAATATAAAAAGGCACAAATCTCATTTCTGGTTATGGGAAATTCTCTTGATTTTTGTTTTGATTACAGTCCGCAAATTGCTGCAATCTGTTTCCCCAGCACGAGCAGCACCGCACTCCGCATGAACGAGTCCGTCAATCAACTAAAACGTGCAGAGCATTCGGTCCAACTTGCACAACTGATTGCAGCCGCAAAAAAGATACGATTTTTCAATTCAACGCATCGATCAAGTCATCTGTCTGTACATCTCTCCTCTGTAATAATCGAATCAACTTTAACAGTCGCCAAAAAAAAAAAAGAATCAATTGAATCAGAACCCTCGGATTGAACGAGGAAAAAAAATGTTCATCCATGGTTCTGCTCTGTTCTAGCTAAAGCCGACTCTGCTTTCGGAATTGGACGAATTCTGATCATCGGACGGTTACCCAATCCTCGGAATGTTCCCAATTCGGCCTCTCGTGGCTCGCCAACTTGCAGATCCCATCGACCACGGATGAAGAATCCGACGACATCTCCGACGCAGCGTGCTCTGTTATGAACGGCGGATCAGCATCCGTCTCCGAGGAGGGAGAAAGCGATCCCGATTCCCAATACGTTCTCGACATTGCGCGGAAGCCCATTCTTGGAAATCGAAGTGGCACCTCGGAGACGAATCCGCGGATTCGATTCCGCAAGCTCTTACTGCCTCCTCGTCGTTGAGGCCGCCGTCGAGGGCAAGGAAGGGGTGCTTCAAGAGCATACGGGCGGTCCACCTCTTCTTCGGGTTCTTTGCGAAGCACTTCATCAAGAAGTCCTTCCCCTGCGCCGACAATCCCTCCGGAATCCCGGGATTTCGTCTCCGACCCCAATTCTGATCATAAGGGCGTACGCGTTCGCCTCGGCCCGCGACTCCCATGCCGGCCTTCCCGTCGCCATCTCCACAACCGCGCACCCGAGCGCCCAGACGTCCGAGGGCGGCTCGTACTCGTTGCGGTTCACCGATTCGGGCGCCATGTACATCGGCGTCCCCGCCACTCGAACCCACCCTTTTCCCGCCCTTCGCAAACTGGTCGCCGGCTCTCTTCGCGAGGCCGAAGTCGGCGATCTTCACTTCGTCGCCACCATTTGGGAATACGAGGATGTTCTGGAGCTTGACGTCGCAGTGGACGAACCCTTTGGAGTGGACGAACTCCAGGCCCTCCAGGATCGACCTCGTGTGGCGTCTGATCTCGGGCTCCGAGAGGGGCTTCCCTCTGGACTTCAGGCTGTCGCGAGGCTGCCGCCGGCGGCGTACTCGAGGAGGACGTTGTAGAGCTCCGCGCCGCTGCGCTCGGCGGTGAGCGAGTCGCCCAAGCAGCGGACGATCCGCGGGCACTCGCCCAGTTCGCTCAGGACCCGCGTCTCGTGCCTGAGGGAGGAAGACAGGGCCGCGTCGCAGGACTTGACGGCCATCAACGGAGGGTGGCCGGAGGAGCAGGTTTTGGCGGGAGTGGCGAGGTGGACGGTGGAGAAGCCGCCGTGGCCAATCTCTTTGCCTCGTACCCAATCCATGGTTTCGCGAATCTTGAGGTTTTCAGGTTTTGAGAGAAGCTTTTAGAGAGAGGGAGAGCGCGCGCCTGTGCGAGTTTTCTTGGTCCGCTTGGTGAGGAAGAATGAAAGAGAGGAGACACTGGTACGCGGTTATATATTGACGAGGGAAGAAGGAGATCTTCTTTTTCTCATTTTATTATTATTATTATATATGTGATAGGGAAGATGATGAGGGCGTTCTTGTAATTTGCTTGCGGTTGGATTGAAATGTGCACGTGAAGATAAGAATGTCGACGGGGGAAGAAGGGGAAGGAAGAACCACACGACTTTCCTTATTTAGCTGAAATAGCGCTAGCCTCAGTTCTGATCCTATAGTTTGGACAAATTAATAAAAATCAACCAAAAAAAAAACAAAAAGCCAAACGTGTTTGGTGTGAATTGTGAGAGCATTACGTTACATTCAATGTAACGGAAGAAGCACAATCACACCGCGACGAGTGTCATCATCAAGAAATTCATTCGTTATATTACGGGTTAGATGTACTTAGAGAAGAGATTCGCGTTAAATAGACTTATTAATACTCTACCGCAATATTTTTAACGAAATTCAAAGGAATTGCAAGCATCGCTCGAGTATGCACGTGCACTTAAAAATGCACCGGATAGAAGAATACCTTCGTTGGGTAAGGCGAAAAGCTTAATAGAGGTCGGATTGATTTTTCGGACCTGTCTCACTAAACATGTTTAAGCTTATCTTGGGGAGTCAAGTGACCATAGAGAGGTAATGCTTAGCAGAATAGTGACAAAAAAAAATAAAGGATTAAGATCCTTGATTAGGACTAGCTTTGTGGGGATTCAATGGATTAATCAGGGATTGCAAAGCAATATGCCTTTTTTTTCGTTCTAATCCAGATTAAAAGGGGAGATGTTATACTTACCAAAAAAAAAAAAAAGGGGAGATGTTAGGTTTCCACCTCCACTTGCACAAGGAAACAAAATAATTTTTTTATTTATTTTGCCCCAATTGGGTGATATTCTTTAAGTGATCTATTTGAACATAATTAGTGTTAATTCCATTAGCACGATCGAGTCAATCCATTTGACCCACTTGTTTTGACATTCCTAAGAATAGGACCACTAAACATAAGAGGGTGGTGCTAGTCTTAGGAAAGGTCACCACGTGATTATGTCCACCCGGACAATAAATTAGAAATATGGCAATTCAAGTTTATTTGTGTTATTGGGTTGTCCAATTGCGGTATCAAAGACGGTGAACGTACTCGAATTTTGATCCCCCCAAAAAAAGTACTCATTTTAGTTTGGTATTGATTGTAACAAAATTCCAAGTTGAATCAAACCAAATCGACGAGCTTATCACACACGCATTCTCCTTTCGATTGACCCAGCCATGAAGATTCCTGGCTAGCTGACAATACCCATTAAAAGACGATCAAGACATTCTTTTCCCATGTCATTCAGTTAATATATTTATCCAACTAATAATTAGGACACTATTCGGATAATAATGGGTGGAGGTGTCGAAATGGGTCGAAAACTCATATATTAACCCGCATTCAATGAGATGGGTCAATCATGAGTTGGTCAATTTTTAATAAATAGGTTATTAATGGGTTTGAGTTGGAAATTTATTATATCCGTGTTGTGAATGGGTTTAAAAACAAACTCAAATGTCAACCTATTTAGTTTGTGAAAGTTATTAGTTGAGTCAACCCATTCATGTGCCTCTTAAACAATTTTTATACTTTTCGACAATTTTTTTTTATACTTTTACACTTTTCAAATTTATATTTATATATATTTTTTCTTTCTTTCTTTTACATAGCAAATTAAAATTCTGGTCGTTGACCATCCGCCACCTGCCCACAACCCGCTGCCGCTACTAGTCACCAATCCACAACCCTAGTCGGCGAATTTAGTATTGAATTATTTTAGTAATATGGATCAGATCAGATATGGGTTGGGTCGGACATGAGTATGTGTCGCTAGATTTGTATCGCTTGAAAATGGATCAATAAAGGTCGGACATTTTCAATCCGACTCACCCATTTAATAGGTTTAATAATGAGTGAGAATGGTTAGTCAAAGATATAATAATTATGTGTGTGAACGCACTAAACACCCCCACGCCTCGCTTGGACCGTGCCATTCATCCAAAGGTCACGTGTACATGCCTAAGACTATAAAAGATCGAGTAATTAATTAGTCAAATAAGAAAAAAAAAATCAGTCAATAGGTTAGTCGCGTTTTCCTCTTGTTGTTGAACCTGCCTTATCCCCCTCTTGGCAATCGCACGTGCGAGTTGTTCCGGTCGTTTTTGAGTTTGCCGACTTTGACATATTCCACGAGCACGTGCTCCCGAAAATTGTTTTATTTTATTTTCTGCAAAAAAGGGAGGGGAAAAATTTCATGTTTTTATATGACATATTCATTGAACGTGTGCTCAAGATTGACGTTTAGAAAAACGTGACTAATTCGGTTGAGTGTCTCTCTATCTCGTTTGGTCGTGGAAGGTGTATCTGCCATCTCATCAAACTCACTCTTCCTAATTTTGTTGGGACACGTGCAAGCGTCTGACTAGTGCCACGTGTCATACTATATAGAACTTCCTCTATATATGTACACGCGCGCGCGTGTGAATTGAGATGGAAAGTGGTCGTCATTGGCCATTAGCCTTCAAATCCACGTGTTTTGAATCCTCCCAGTTCAATTTCCTTAGCCCTGAACTCCACGGAGTTTGGAGCACCAATCGAGGGTCGTAATTCCCACGAAAAGATAGCTCTTCGTATTCTATCGGACCAAATTGTTCATCTCGTGACGTCTAGCGAGGCCGATGATGTGCCTCCGACGTCAAAAAAAGAAAAAAAACTCCATGTCGCGGATTTGTAGCCGACATGTAGCAAAACGGATCGACCTGCGAAAAGACTGCAGTAGGAGAAGAGCTTCAGGGGCGAGGCGCCGTACGTACCAAAGCTTTTCACCGGCCGCATTTTTCCGTTAACTTATGCGGCTCTCGAAAGCCGATCATCGATCTGGGTCTCGAGAATCCGAACGCAACATCTCGGATCTAACCTTTCGCGTACCGAATTGTACTCCACTTCTTCGACATGACTGTAGCAAGGTGGATTTGTATTCGGAGTGAATTTTCGCCGGGCGACTAAGTTAGGTCAGCAGTGACGGTGGGTCATGGTCACAAGCGCAAAAGGGCAAACGGAAGAGGGTCAACGAAGGCTAACCGTGTCTCGTGCCGTCGCGTGTGAACAGAGTCGACCTAATATTCAGAAGAACGGTCGGTTCAAACTTCAAAGGGAGAGAAAGTCACGTTTTTTGTTCTGTCCAGAGACACCGATTTTGCAGTCGCACGTTGGCACGTTGTGCATGAGAATCGAGTGGAACGTCAAAATCCCAAAACGTTAGGGGGCCCAACCGGCAACCGCAATTCTTCAATATCCTCGTGGGGTGTGGAAATTAAGATCCACAAGGTTCTTATTTGCGTTCTTCCAACTAATTTTCTGTGATCTTTTTGGGGGACAATCGCTTTCGAAACTTTCTGATGGCTTATGTTTTGAAAGAACAAAGAGGGGAGTCGAATTGGTTTAGAATTGAGCTGGCCGACTCAAGGTCGGTTTTGTGGTTGGGAGTGGTGTAGGTCTAGCTCGTGGACGAGGCACAAGAAGGATCGGTTCGGTTTTACTTCAAACTCGCAGCCGTGGTT
>JAGVVM010004803.1:0-53994 GCA_019149425.1 Psidium friedrichsthalianum | reverse complement strand
GGTTTGTTGTAGTTTAGTTGGCTTGTTGCAAAGCTTTTTGAATAGTCTTGATTAAAATATATCGATATTTACGATATTTTAATTCTTTGTCACTTAATGATTGTTAAAGTACAAGGCTTTGAAAAACATGACTTCTCTCTCATTTTTGACGGATGCCGTATAACCTTTTGCAAATCTTTATAATCGGAAACCTCTAAATTTGTGACATTTTGCTCTTCATCACAACAAAAGATAGAAATTTTTTTTATTATAAATCCTTGTAATAAGGAAATATCCAAACTCAGGACATTTCTTCTTATTTACAACTAAACGTGGTAACCTTTATTAAAGTTATCTTTTTCATAACTATAAAATATACAAATGGTTGTAGCCAAATTATTCAAATTTTTATTCTACTTTTGCTCGAAGGAGCGAAGAAGTCAGTACTATTACGAGAGATTATGGAATTTATGTTCTGTGTTTTTCTTTGCTTTCATTCAGAGGAAGACGAATCGCCATATGAGTAGCCATCGATCCCTTTTCGAAGTTCTTCCTCCATTTCCAGCTTCGTTCCGGGGTTCCAGTTGATTGATTCAATTACGAGATCTAGAGCTCTGGTTATGGAAACCTCTTCTCGCCCTTGCATATGCATGGAGCCAACAAGGAAACAATCCGAGACTCCAAGAAACTTAATATTGCTCCTAAAAGGTGAAATCTTTGTCCTTCGATGTCCCGCTTCGTTCGTAATCGAACCAGTAGTGAATGTTCGTCTACTTGATTTTTTTTTTGGTTTTTTTGTTTGGGGGCGGGGGTTGTGTTGTGGTTTGTCGTAGACGAACTGTTGAGTGTAGTATATGCTTAATTGGTTAGTTGTCGCATACACGAACTGGGTCGGTGACTTTACTCGTTACGTGTTATTAAGAAGCGATTTTCTTTTTTCCACTGCGAAATATACCTGGAGATTGCATTGTTTCATACAATTTATTGATGAAGAATAGTTGAGTTGCGATTGCATTTTCCGCCAGTGCTATTAAATCGGGGAAGCATCGACATTGGGTTTTATTGGTCTCGTTGTCTTTGCGTTTGCGCTAGAAGGATGCGATTGTCGGATTAATACGGTATGAGTTGCATTGGTGCGTGTCATGTGACGTTCAAGAACTTCCGTGTTTCGCGACCCATAATGTGTGGAAGGCAAAGTGGAGGTGATTTCTGAGTTGAATTTGTTACAGGAAGTCATTGAAAACGGGGAGAAAGTGGCAGACTCATTGTCGAGATGAGCCCTAAAGGAATGAAAATCGTTGAATATTCGATCACTTTGTGAACTCAAGACAAGCAGAAGATGACACCTGGTGTTTCATGCTTAATAATACAAAACAGCATTGGAGCATTCTGGCTCTCTCTACCGGAAAATGAGATTGGGTCCAGCTTTCCTTCTGTGATGATGTAATTACATACTAACCTTGATTATAGCTGTTGTGTTTTGAAGACTATTGACTTGTTGATCAGCAATGGTAAGCCTTTCCTAGAGTGAAGAGGGTGTTTCAAATTCTTAAATACTCACTAGTCTATAACTCTGGTTTGGATGGTGGGTTATGCCTTCAGTTATGTTCAGCAAAAGCTCAAAGTACTGCCTAACTTTTGCTTGCTTTATGTTACATGGGGTCGGTGCCAGCCTCAAAATGCAATTATTATATGTTTTTCTCTTTCATGCTTCCTGTGATATACGCTTGGTTCTAGGGAGGTTAAAATAGCTCAACTAATCTCAAGGTTTTATATCATATCGCATGTTGAATCTAGTAGTGTCTAGGCCTCTTAGTATGGTAAATGCGCCCAGTGTCATGTGTAGGCGAAAAAGGTTATTAGCAGCAAGCAAAAGATGCTTCAATTTGGTATTATGTTTTGAAAATTTTGGCGTGGCAACGTCATTCTCACATCCTGAAACCGAACGTATAGGAACGCATTGAGTATCAGTAGTATATTTTGCAGAAAGACAAAGTGCATCTTTAAATTGCAACTCAAAAGGGTTTTCTTTGAATGCATGAGGCTCAACTTTTTGGCAGGACAGTAACTATCAAATCCATGTGCATTAATGCTATTAAAAGACATATCAGGCAAGGTGAGAAGGGATTTAGCACGAACAATGTGGTTTATTTGTACTGCCTTGTGATTGTACTCACATGACTCTTGATATCGGGAGGAAAAATAAAGAACTAGCAACAAATGGTAGCGTGCTTCGATTATGGAAGTTGCACATGGGTCTAGTTATTGCTTTGCTGAATTTAGCTTCCGGTCTTTGTTGTTTTTCAAAGAAACTTTATCCCCAATTGTTGAAAGAAATCACTTGACAGAAGTGAGATTTGTCCTTTGGACGTGAGTATTGACCAAGATCGTTCCAATTGGTGGCTGAATTTTCTTCTGTGTCGGAGACATTTGCATGTATAGCTCTGTCTGCGATCTTCCTTGAGTTTCCTTCAGGTGGGAAAGTGCTGGAATTTCAATTCTCTTCGTTCCTTTGTCTTCTGTTTCTGCATCACCTACCATTTTCTATTTTTCAATGTTTGAAGAGCCCTAGCCTGAATTTTCTCTTCAAAGAACTCATGGTCTTTTGTTTTTTCTTCTCTTTTCTACATATCTTCTGGAATTTTTTTTTTTTTTGGGGGGGGGGGGTGTCTTATGAACTGCTCTGCTGGGGCTGTATAGTGAGCAGGGAATGCTGAAAATCCAATGTGATATGTGGTTCATTTGCTGCTGTATCGAATTTTGCTGTTAGCAAGACTTTTGAGGGGAGTGTCTCTGTCTCATGCTGCCAATTAAGTGTTTTAATCATATGGAACGCGTTATTTTAATTTGTTTCTCAACGGTATAACGGTCTAACTCAATCTACTACTTTTTTCTGTTTTAATTTTTTTAAACATCGTTTAGCTAAATATGTCCCTTTTTCATCATTTTATTGCAAAATCTCCTGGAAGATCTCTCCCAATTTTTTGCTGGATTTTGTGAGAGAATTACTTTTCCTGGGTTCTTTTGATATAAATGAAGGACTGCAAAGGATTACTCTCTCTATTGAAAGTGTTTAGAAGTATTCTGCTCAGAAAAGTTTTTCACACTGGAACAACTGTCTGTGAGTGTTTCTCAGAAGCTGAAACCTTGAAGTTGTTTAAATGATCATTTGCCTTGGCCTTTCTTCTTCAACATCCTCCTCCTCCTCTCCACCTAAGGCACATTATTGTCAATTGGTGTGAAGTCTGGATGATGGCTGAGCAAAGAAGTTCAAGAGATACTCTCTACGATTCAACCAACCCCATTTTCCGAGGAAGAAAGAAAGCGAGTTTATTGAGCATGTTCAGAGAATTATCAGAGGTCATTATGGGACTGAGGTGAATATTCTTTGATATAAACCTAGTATGCTTCGATGAATATCTTTACAGGATGAGGTTTTCTTCTTTACTCCAGTACCTTATTTTCTTAGGCTATCATCCTTACATTTAGATCTAGCATTCAACTTCTTGCTTCTTGCTTTGGTGGTTTGCATAGCTCTTTTATTTTTAGTTAAAAAACATTTGAAGTTCAACGAGAGAATGCAATTAATTTATTCACTTATTGTTCGGTGGAGTAGACTTGGTTGCTGCTATGGTCACTTTAACCGTATTTTCAGTAATGTATAATAATCCTAGATCTGAATCTTCTTTCAGAGGAGCAGAAACTTTCTGTTTTGTCATGCTACCGATTTTTGTGGGGAATGATGATGCATTTTCTTTGTTTATATGGTGCTGATGCTGTGGTGCTGATGCTGTGAGAGATACAACAAATTGTTCTATCTGTGAAAAGTTCTTTTCTTGGATTCTATGATGATCTGGGTGTTTTGAGAATTCTTGGAAAGTAGGAGGTATTTTGGCATGCCAGTTCGATTTTGCAGTGTAATAGA
Source organism: Psidium friedrichsthalianum (assembly GCA_019149425.1). Lineage (NCBI taxonomy): Eukaryota > Viridiplantae > Streptophyta > Magnoliopsida > Myrtales > Myrtaceae > Psidium > Psidium friedrichsthalianum. Next base: position 50,090 of record JAGVVM010004803.1, on the reverse strand, counting down.
ATAACCTGCCACACCTATAGTGCCGCAGTCTATGGATAGCATTTGCAAGAACTTGGACTGACGTAGGATATGATAATCTACATGATCGTCATCACTTTATGCACATGATGGAAAAATAATTGGATTTATCTTGTTTGAGTCCCTAGTCAACTAATATTCAAAGCAACATGAAGGCTGTCCAGATGGAGCTTGTTCTGCCAGGACTGGTGTTCCACAATTTTCTTTGGCAGACTACTCAATTACACTCAAAAGTCAATGTATGTTAGATACAGGTAGCATTTATACCGGTTGGAGGGTTATGGTGGTTAATGAATTGTGTTACCCATTGTTGTCATTGAAGGTTGTTAAATGATTGTTGAGAATTACAAAGCTTGCCGATTCTTATTATTAAGATGTAATATGTGCATGATGATCTCGATGCAGCTTGGAAATTCTGATACAGAATATCTTCTTTGTTGTGCCTTGAGTCATTCATGTTTGGTCTCTAAAAGGATGTACATGTAGGACCCCCCCCCCCCCCCCCCCCCACCTTTTTTTTTTGAAAGAAGATAACCTATAAGCTTCTTTCAGGATTGATGAATCTGGTTTCTTTGAAGATTAGCACTCTAACAAGTTTTCTCTTCGTGGGTGAAATTTCACAGGTCTTTGCATTTGGTTCTGTGCCTTTGGGAACGTATATTCCTGATGGAGATATTGATTTGACAGTTCTTTGCTATAATGATGAGGTAGAATCTTTTGCCATGGAGATCTGCAAATTTCTGGAAAACAGACGGAGGGATCCAGACTTCCAAATAAAGGACATCCTTTATATCAATGCGCAGGTTAATCTTTAATTATTCTGACAATATTAAGAATGATGAGCTGTTCCATTTATCATCTTGAGATACCTGTCCTTTCTTTAAGCATGTTGCTGTTTTTCAACTATTGCTATTTTGGGTGCTTCATATTTTGAGCTTTGGTACATAGGCCTGTGAATATTTGATTGCTGAGTTGATCATTCTTTATCTATTTATGACTGCTTAAATCTCAACGTCGATTCTTGATGGTATCGTTTTCGTGTCATGCTCTGGATTTTGCTTTCTGATCGATCAATCTATGTCCAAATTTTTTATACAATATGTCAAACTGGTATCTTGGTTTCCCAGTGGACTATTTGCTTGCAGCAGTTACCATTCACATGCATATCAATAAGGTTTAAAGGCGAGCCTTCCTGCATTGGACATCTTTATGAATCCAAAAGCAAATACTTTGGCTTTGAAGCCCTCGTGCCCGTGATCAAGGAGTTACGTTATGACTTTGAGTACCCTAGTTGATTATAGCACGACGAATAAGAAACGTGTGGCTGTGACGATCCAAGATTGTTGTCAACTATAAGAACTTCATAGATGTAAAGACGGACTGATGCTAGTGTGGCTGTGGCAAGTGCTTAGCCACAGAAACTATGATTGCAATGTCTCTTAGATCGCATTTGGAATCGTTAATGTGGTTGTAAAAAGCGACAACATGAACAAGTGCTAGGATCGGATCAATTGAAGGTTGTTAATCATTTGGCATAAAAGTTTCCAAAAAATCCGAATCTCGAATAGGTTGCACATTTGTTAGTTTCTGTTTTCATTGTAATTAATAAAGTGATTGATTGATATGCTACTAGCCTCCAAAAGATCTTGCTGATTTTATTCCATAGAAATTCATCTTATATAGGCTGATTTCATATATTTTGAGATTCTTGGTTTGAAACTAAAATTTAGTTAAAATTCCCATCGTAAGGTGGAAATAGGCCTCCGAACAAATATTCGTTTTGTGCTTTCATCTTATAAAAGTTTGGATTTTAGTTCCCAAGGATTTTTTTCCCTTTATATATCTTCCTTTTGAAATTTCGAGGATCTTACTATGCACAATCCAGTATGATTGGCTTATCTTTCAATCGACCCTATCTGCCTGTGTAGTGCCTGTTGGATTTCAAAAACCTTGATAGTGGTTGATGGTGCTAGAGTTGGCAAGCTAGCTTCGGATTGTGATAGAGGCCTCTTTGGCCTATAAAAAGAGGGCAAGACCGTTGAGCATGAGACACTGCTCCCTTCTTCAAGAGTATTTAAACTTGTATTCTTCTGGTAGCTCAATGGCACCGACATATATTTTAAAATTGGACTGTTATGAATGGTCGAATTGTCATTCAATACCTTTGGTTTACGACCAAAGGTGGCTTGGCATGGAAGTAAGCATGGTATGATATGTAGGTAGAACCATAGGTCCAAGGTTTAATCCGCACAAGCATCACTATGGCATTAACATAAGTGGTTTTACAAAGTATAAATTGTGTATTAGTGGTCAACTTCCATGCACATGTCACCATACCAAGTCTGTCTTGACTATCTGTGACTTCCCAAGTTTGTTTAAACTCAATTTGATCGATCTGACCCACTTTGGTTTGATTGACAGAGGGAAAGGCTGGCTTAGTTACATTTTCAACTCCGTCAGTACAAGTAGGTTGATTGGACTGAATTTTAGCTTTTTATCGTGGTCGAACCTGGTCAATTTAATCATGTTTTCAGAAACATGAACAATACAAGCTACTACCTGTGAAAAATCCAAATACTGGCTCTCATATGGATGCTGTAAGTTTGGGGCAACCTCCTACTATTGAGAATATTGTAGTTGCTGTTCTTACGACCCTCCCCTTTGTAATCTACTAAGGAACTTGATGATGAAGGATAAATCTCTTTAATCAAATCCTTAGGCATTGAAAAGTACCTGGGTTGAGCTCAATTGGGCATTTGGGAGCTTTGTACACAGACCACTGTAGCATGAATAAACTTTGAGGAGAAGCAGGAATTTCATTATTGTGTGCTGATCACCTCCTTCCAAGTTGTTGTATGGCTACCTCACCACTCTCATCAAAATTAAAAGTAGAGTTTAATGGGAGAGACTAAAAGGAGAAAGATCATGAGAAGGGTTGGCATATGTTTCACTTTGAGGGTTTTAATTTTCATTTGAATAGCACTTGATGGTAAACCTTTAAAGCATAAGTCATATCTTAATGGATGCCCATTACCATGTGAGCAATTGTAGTTTACCGAAAAGACAAGTATTTTTGCTAGCTCTAGTGGCTTGTACGCTCAATTTTAAGGCTTGATCTTGTCCATCTTTCTTTCTAGAGGGGCATGACAATATTTTTTAAATTTTTTTTTTTTTGTGGTCAAATCTAAAAAGTTGAATGGTAATAGGTGAGTTATTTACACCACATCACCTTGTGCAATTAATTGTAGCTATTAAGTAGGAAAGAAAGTCATTCGTTTCCTATCTAAAACTTTTGAGCTCTGCCCCACATTGTTTCATGTGATGCATTTGAAAAGAAGGTATACTGTTAGCTTTGGTGGTTTTACTACCTCACGACTATGTATATATTCAGGTTTAAGATCATTTAAAACCATGTAGATATTTTCACACTACTTTTTTGGAAATCAATAACATACATTATTCTTGTCTTGGTGGATAAGTCACTAAATAAATTATTGAGTCATTAGAAGTCCCCGTGAATGGACCCATACCATTCTGTGATTTGAGTGCTTGTACCCACAATTTAAAAATTTGGCTATATCTATTATTACTCCTTTTCAAATTAGAAAAGGTGTCAATTAAAGGGAATTCCCAATGCATACTGGATTTTATCTTAGAAAATATTATGAGAATGGCCATGGGACAATTAGACAAGTGAAATTAACTTGTGGTGAAGTGGTCGGTGAGTAGTGAATGGGGTGGTTCGCTGTCCTATCAGTGGCAATGGTGACAAAGTGCCCTTGGTAGAAGATATAATGAAAAGCATATCAGATGGTGTTGGTGGTTGGTATTAATGTTAATGGAGGTCTGCTCATTTGTTTCGGGGGTAGGTGGCCGAGAGTGGTCTGTTAACAATTGCTGGCATGAGGATGCTATTAGGTGGTGAATGATTGATTGAAATGAAATTGACCATTGGTCATAAATCAGAAACTCCGAAGCAAAAACAAGAAAACAATATGGTTTCTTTCATTCGACTTTTTCACAATAAAGCCTGTCCATTACTGCCAAACAACTGGATAAATTAGGGCGCGCATGACAACCATTTGAAATAGATTTTTCTATTTCTGCCAGAAACAAAAATTTTTTGTTTCTGTTTTGGGCCAAAATCTGTTTCTGGAACAGATTTTTGTATCAGAAATAGAAAAACAGATTTGCGATGCCAAACGAGTTTCTGTTCCAAACCTATTTCTAGAATAGGTTTGGAATAGAAATAGAGAAATAGAAACGTCGTCATGCGCGCCTTTACAGTCACGGAAAGATGCATCCAGTCCCTTTACCTCTATTTAGTCTTTGTACTTCAGTATCATCATGATGAACTTGTAATTTGACTGCGTGTGCTGTATAATCTTTGGTGGGGTGTTGACTTTCCTGTCGTGGATAGATTGACTATTATGGTATAGGGTTTACCATGACAGCACATTGGCTTGCTTTTCGTCAGCCATAAGGAGAAGAAGTCATATTTGTGTAGCAGTGGCTAAATTAGTCTTTCTAGAATATTGTTACTTGGCCTAATCAATCTAATTTCACATCTGTCTGATTGTCAAGAGATGCCCAAGGATCAGGAATCAGAATTAATACTTTAATATGTGATCCACCTGTCTTTTTCACTTCTTCTTTATCTAGTTAAGGAGCCGACTGATTAGGAAAATATGAACATTGATTAGAATGTCCTAGTTCTTTCAAGTAGGAAACTCTCCTTTCCTAGTGATACAGATTTTTGTGGTCCCTTATCATACTGATTATTTGTTGCCAAATTAGGCAAATTATTGCTGTAAAACTAAGAGCAAGTTAACAGAACAATTAATTAATTGCTTATGCAGATTCAGGGCCATAGCATGTCTATTATAGAAAATAATCTGTTATGGACATCCCTTTCTTCTGTCTAGTTACTGATGAGTCAAGTGAAGGACTACTATTGGAAACTGTAAGAGGAAATTGTTTTGCAGGAGAATCACAGTAGCATAATTACCTAGAGGAAAGAATTAAGAAACTGACAACGGTTTTAGGACATATCTTTTACTTCCTTCATAGGTCTGTGAAAGACTTGACTTAAATCATATTGATGCAAATAATCGAATATGTTAAAATCCCCAAATTCCAGGATTTTGGGTGGTAAGTTCACGAGTTTTCCTTAGCATGGGGAGCTGTCCACTTGCCATCCTGATAGAATTGGTCAAATAAGTTTTTATAGATGTAACGTACATTGTATGGATGGTGATTGTAATGGAACAAGCTGTACTCTGCATAATTTATCAGAGTAAGCATGAAGAATGTTAAATCTTCAGTTTCTTCTTTGCTGACCAAACTTTTTTTTATCATTTTGTGAAATGCGAATTAGTACTTCCCTTAATCGAACGGAACTCAGATTCTCTAGTTTGAACTTGATGTTTGATTTCTTTGCAGGTGAAGATTGTAAAATTCTGTATGGAGAGCATAGCAGTGGATATAACTTTCAAACCAGCATGCTGGGCTGAGTACTCTCTGCTTTCTGGAGCAGGTATTATCTAATATTTAACTGAAAATATAGGTAATGTGTGGGGAAAAAGTATTTAATGCGTTTGTCACATGGCTGATGTTGTGTGACTGACCAATGACATTGCTGGCATGTATATGCTTGTCATCCTACGCAGAGCTTAAATTTTGGAATCAATCACTTTGATTGACGTGGTAACTGTTAGATGAAATACTTGTGCTTCTGATGAGTGTAATGCTCTCAGGTTGATGAACTAATTGGGAATGATCATCTTTTCAAACGAAGTGTTATCTTGATCAAAGCCTGGTGTTTCTATGAGAGCCGAATTCTTGGTGCTCACCATGGCTTAATTTCAGCATATGGGTTGGAAACAATGGTCTTGTACATCATCAATCTCTTCCATTCATCTTTGAGTGGTCCTTTAGGGGTGTGTATTCTTTGTTTGAAGAATCCTTAGTGCATGCAAAAGGAGGAGACATTGACTTGAGTTATCGTGTATAGGTACTGTACAGGTTTCTGGAATACTACAGCACATTCGACTGGGAAACTCACTGGCGTGAGTGCACATGGTCCGATTGCAGTATGTTCACTCCCAATACTTGAAGGTAAGCGGTAGTGGATTGTCCGCATGTTTCTGATTTGCATTTAGAAGCAGAAAGAGCAAAAGTTTCCTCTTTCCATGAGCTCTTCCCAATAATCTCCTCTGTGCTTTTCACAGAAGAGCTGCCGGAGCACGATGATGATACTCTACTCCTTGGTAAGGAGTTTTTCAGAAACTGCAAGGCAATGCTCTCTGGCCCAGCTAATGCAGTGGAGACAAGAGCTCAGGGGTTTCCTGTGAAGCATTTAAATATTCTGGATCCTTTGAAGGACAGCAACAATCTGGGCCGTAGTGTAAACAAAGGTAGTTTACTATCCTACTTTTTCTCCCAGTTTTATATGGCTAAGTATTTGCTCTAAGCCTTAGGCTTCCCCGAAGGAGATGGAAAGCATAAATAGGATAACCATGCTTTTTATAAGTTGCCATGCATGACAGTGAGGGGGTTTTCTATCTTGTGAGAATCTAAGATTTCGATGTTCATTGAAGTGGTCAATACATACCATTATTGTCATCAAAGAAATCGACCATACAGATTGTTATGTCACTGCCTTACTTCTTTGAGTTGCCATGAATGACAATGAGCACGTGTTTGATAGTGTGAGACCGCAAGACTATTGGATATTAATCTGGTAGAGTTGCCAGTGTTTAATTTTTCTCACATTGCTAGTCTGGATAAAGGTGATGTTGATGTTGATGTTGATGTTGATGTTGATGTTGATGCTAGTCTTCTGAATCTTGACCGTCTTGACATATCACTTCTTTCACCTATTAGTATAAACCTGTAGGGTCAATCCTTTTACAGTAAGAGCATGGATTCTTCTGTCATAACAGCAATGAACTTTTTCTGGTATTTATTCATTACTATGTATATGCTTGATGAGACCAAATAGTGATATTTGGAAGTGCATCACATCTCGGTTCTTTAAGGGTGAGCTATTTCCTGGTATTATCCGTAGTTCTTTGATAACGACTTATGAATTTGTCCAGCCAATTTCTATCGGATCAGATGTGCACTTGCTTATGGGGCCCAAATGCTTGGGGAGATTCTCATGCAACCTGAAGAGAGATTGTTTGAAGGGATAGAGAGTTTCTTTCAGAACAGTCTGGATAGAAATGGAAGAGGCATGAGGCCAGACATAGAACTTCCAGTCTGTGCATTTGGCACTGGAAAAATTGAAGTGGCTGATCTGGTTGGAGATTTTCCGAGTTACTATAACAATTTAGTTTGTAGTCAGTGGCATTATGAGCACAACTTATTTGCTGATGAGCTGAATACTCCACTATCATCTCAAATGCTGACAAACAGTGCATGGGATGCACCACAGCGGTTCCCAGGTCGCAACCGAGCTTCACTCTTTCGAAAAGGCACAGATGTTTTCTTCCCAAAACCTCTCAACTGCCATGAAAGTACTTCTGGGCTATCTGCTGCCTTCTTGGAGACTGACGAAAATATAAACATATGTGCGTGGAATCCTCCTAACCATGCAACGCGTCCTTCCACCCACCGTGCTATGGTATTTTTTGATTCCCTGAGATTCTGAATTTATGGTTAATTAGATTAACGGTCTCCAGTTCAATAGGGAAACTGAGCTTCATTGCATAGTGATTCAGTGAAACCTTTGATTTGCGAAATACCACTGCATCTTACAACTAGATGTTTTCCTTTGAGAGGTCAGATTTTTTTATGGAGAGCAATGATTGCCTATTTTTGGACTTTCTGTGTGAAGATGTCACGAACAAAAAAAAAAAGGCAATTCCCAAAAAAAAAAATAGAGTGAGAGAGAAGCATTATCAAATCCTCAATGATGATGTCCTTGACATCTTGAGTGTTTTGCTTGGTGATAATAAACACATATAGGTTGGGTGTTGTATTATGATAATCAAAAGTTTCGCCTTTAAGTTCGACCTACTCATATAACCTGTTCTTCCTGTATGTTGTAAAGCAGTGGAATGATAGGAAAGCAATGCTTAACTGAATTATTTGAGAATGCAGAGCCATCGGTTTTGACATGAGAACGCGGCAGTTGACTAGGGCTGATGAGTCCCGGATCTACTGCCCAGGATGCGGAAGCGAAATAAGTGAGATGGAAACCATGATGAATTTCCGGTGATGGATGATGGGGTTGAAAATTGTCTGAACTTTAGAGCAATGCAGATGGAAAATCAAGACAGCAGCGAAACTGAGAAACTGTCTTGATCTTTCACTTGAGCTTTCCCAAGCTCTCTTCCTCGTCGTGAGCAAGTTGACGCTGCATACTTAAAGGTTGGCACTTACCAGTGCCCTGGCCTGGATCTATCCGGTCATCTTGCCAGGTAGGTCATCGGGGAATGTGCCACTATACGTGGTGTATCTAAGGTCGTGCTAGGTTCATCATGTGAGATGCCGCGTGGTGTCTTTCTTTTCTCTGGTTTCCTGTAATTAACTGATACCAATGAAGTATCATAAGGGTGTGTCTTAATGTCTCCGTGGGTATCCTGGTTGTGCAGGTATCTCTGCGCAACTTTTCCAGTGCGACGATAAGGACTTTCCCCACTGTCCTGATTCTTGTTTGGGCATATGGGTGGATAGAGACGTTGCAGACAGAGAAGAGTTCTCTGACCTGAGGTTTGTGTGGGGTGTGGGATATATTGTTTGATACTAACGCTTATATTGAGTCATTTGATTATAATTTTAATGGAGTTGATGTGATAAATACAGATTTGAATTTGTTGTAGAACCCTGAAGACCCAGCCGCTTATTTTTAGATCTATTTCTTTATACGCCAACAAACACGCCCAAGAATGACCAAATATTAATCTTTTGAAGCTTCATTTTTACTACTATCCATATACTTTGACAAAACAAAACAATACGATGGACCAAACACTCACCACAAGCACAACCAAAGACCAACAAGCAAACGCCCCAAACCCCTGCAATTTTTCTTATATTTCTCTCACAAACGCACCCCCCCACCGCACCGCCAAGGAAACCGCGACGTTCTTTTTTCTTTTTTTTACTTTCTCTTTTCGTGTTATCAGCCAATACCGGCTCGACCACACAATCAACAACACCACACCCCCCAAACACCAAAAAGTGAGGTGAGGTGGGAGCGCGATGACGGAGAAAAAGGAGCAGCAAGCAAATAGAAATTGAAACAACAAAAAAAAAGACAAAAAAAAAAACAACGGGAAAAAAAAATGAAACAAAAAAAAAAAAATGAAATGAACACTGACACAAAAAAAAAAAAAAAAAAAAAAAGGAGCTTGACCCTCAGTTTATTTTACCTATGTTTATGCGGGTTTCTGATTTTAATCGTAGCCAGACTGGGTTCTTTTCTTTTTTTTTTGGGTAAGGTAAGAAGTAGACTGGGTTCTTTTCTTTATCTCCAAAGACATGGAAAAACCAATTAGGAATGAGCCGAGCTGCAAATTGATTGCAGATGTGTTGTGCTCCACCAAATTATTGGTGAGTGGAGGAAAATTGTCTGAGACATTTTTTACTTGGTGCTAACAGAAGACCCAAAGGACCTGAGACAAAATTTGTTTCTGGTTTCTGTGACAGGCCTTTATTGGAACTAATGATGTTATCTTTATTGTGCCCAGATTGTTCACAAACTAGTTTGGTGATCAATTGCTTGTTGCTTACGAAAGTTACTCTGTTCAATGCTGAACTACACTTGCCAGAGTCATGCATGCATCTTTTGCCATCCTAGAAGTATCATAGAAGTGCTTGAACCCTTTTTCTCTTTTTTGTTAATGTGGCCAGGGACAATTTCCTAGAAACTAGTACGATGGATAAAACGACTTTGAGGAAAGGTAGAATTAAATCCATACATTACGGTTATGCTCTGATTTTTCGGTGGTAGCACAATAAACCGCGAAAAGCTGAAACTTCGGCCACTTATTCATATGAACCGAATTATTCTTTTGAGAGTTTCCAATGCAAAACCACACCTATGGGTGGTGAACTAGATCTCCCGGTGAGATACCGTTTGAGGTGTGAAAATGTACATGTGGCAATCATGTGCGTCAACTCGAGAGCTGAACGATACTGCATCATCTGCAACTTGTTCGTGCTGCAAAACCAAGTATATTAGAGATCATGGAAAAGTAGAAAAGACCAATAGCTCGTTTATTGCTTTATGTTGAGAGTGGATATTATTTTATGCTAAGAACGCCCTTACCTTCCACAAATCTCGAATGGAGACACTAGTGCTAGATTCAAGCTCAATTGCTTCCCAATTAGCAGTGATGGTTGTGGCTTTTGAGCATCGGTTCCACAGAGCAACAACCAAGTTGTGTCCCAACAATGGTCCCGCCCAAACCTGATGTCCAGTTTCGCCAATAATTATCTTGTGGATAGATAGATGCTTTATGAAATTGCATTCAAAAGTTTTGTCGGGAGAGGCTCTCTTCGACTAACAAATCCCCACGCGCAGGGCACTCCGGTTGAACAAAAAGTCCATGTTTGGCATTTGTTTCGTAAGAAACATCCAATGCAGACATGATTAAATCCCAGTGTTCTGGCAGAGTGGCTGTGTTATGGGTAACCTACGTGACCCTGCCTTTAAGCGATTGAACTCAACAGTTTCGGGATATTTCAGGGGTAACCCAACATTTGGATATGGTCATGTCAGGTTGCTCCACAATAGCACTCTCAAATGCATGTCTGTACTCTAAGCAATTTTGCTCTACAAGATGGAGTGTGGCATCACCTGCTTGCAGCCATCTGTTCCTGAAGAGTGGACCTTTCTCCCTGGACACCAAGTGAATCTGTGACAAGAAAAGATTATTATTTACCTAGAACAAGCCTCATCGAGAATTAGAAGTAAGTTATGTGCTTGGACTAGAGATACGGTACAGATAACATTATCGTTGACAAACACCTCCATCCTCAATCATGTGATGAGCGTGAGAGGGGTCAATCTCAAAGCTCTACCTTGGTTTACAGCAATGACTTCTGTATTGCTTAAAAGCTCCATTGTTTCTGCAGTCATTTTTCTCACGTCGCAACCAATTAATAGAGGGGCCTGCACAATAAAGCTGCTGTATATAATAACAAGAAAATCGAATTATCAAGACAAGAACTTCACTGTTTTCTGAAACACCTAACCCAAAAAAAAAAACTTCACTGTTTTTCTGAAACAACATTTTGCCACGCTATTGCATGCATAACCTGATTCCTAAAATTCTTAGGCAGAAATTCTTTGCTGTTGATGCTATCAGTTAAGTGAGACCTATGAGGATAATCAAGGAGGCAACATTTATTGGCCTTATGAAATTGCAGTAGTTGAACTCAAAGATTTGAGCTTGAGTGCAGAACTGGCTAGACATCCTCCATAAACTTGCTTTGTAGGAAGCAGAGAAGTAACTCTACTTGCAGAATGACTCATTTAATTGCCCTATAACCCAGAAGTGATTATACGAAAATGAGAAATCGTAGGCGAAACCTTCATGAGAGCCCAGATGCTAAAATGACCACGGTATTCTTGGTACGTCATTCCTCCATTGCCAACTTCGAGCATATCAGGATCTGCCCGAGAAAATAAAGCTAAGATAAAGATCATACTTCAATCATATAATCAAGTGTGTATGTGAAGCATGTCCTGTATGTTGAATTATACCATTCCATCCTCCAGGTCCCGCATAGGCTGCCCACTTATCATTCAAATCTGCAATAGTAGTCACACTGAAAAATGAAGAAAGAGACAATCAGCAACTTTCAAGAGCTATTGTGCAGCAGAACTATAGTGGGTTCTGATGCTGGCACACAAATGATTCACTCTCTTACTTTTGAAATGCATGTGGATAGAGGACTTCAGACGGTACAAGACATAAGAACATCAACATCACATTAGATGCTCTATTGCACTAAATGCAATGCCATTTTCACTGTTTTGATTAGTTCAGAGGTACCTTAGAATCTTCTAAGGAAAATGTCTGCCCGCATTAAAAAATTGACGCAGGACCTGACATCCAAACACTATCTAGAGAGAAATGGTCACGCTCAAATCACTAATAACCTCCAAGTTTATCATGCGTACCTTCCAGGGCATTTGCTTTATCTAGAATGATTTATGTGATGTCATGAGCTGAAGTACACTACAAGTGCCAAAATTATCATGCATACCTCCCAAGGCATTTAATTTATCTAGAATGATTAATATGATGTCATGAGCTCAAGCACACCACAAGTGCCAAAACTTGTGTACAACGCTTACTTTAATACTAAAACTTTCAAAACGATTACTTAAGTGCCAATTTTTTTGAAAAACGATCACTTCAATGCCAACTTTGATTTGAGTTGACGCGGCTCACTGGAAATCCGATGTGGCCAATTTTTTATTAATATCTGAGCTGACGTAACTTGCTAGAGTTGGCATTGAAGTAAGCGTTTTTCAAAAAAATTGGCCTTTAAGTGATCGTTTCGAAAGTTTTGGCATTGTAGTGTACCTAAGTCTGATGTCATTCTTGACTTGCCACTCAAAAGTCAAATTATCTGCTCCTATGAGTTAAAATATATTGCAGCCATTACTGTAGCTCCTTGGTCTCGACACAGGAAGCACTCATGAGTCTATGTAGAAAGCTTATGTGCCTAGTAAGCTCATGAATCAATGTAGAAAGCTTGTCTGCATAATAAGCTTATGGTGTGACAGAGAGTTCTCGCTTTTATTTCCTTTCGTCTTAAAACAAGAGTTACAGGACTAAATAATCACCATTGCATTGATGATATAGTAGAGCCTACCTTACCCAAGAGTCATTTATGTCATCTGTTGTTCGCCAACTATTCCCAACTTTGCCTGCCCATAAGGCAGGATCATCAACACCCCTGCTCACCAAGAACAAATTAATTTTTCTATATACTGGAGAAACCCTCAGATACTAGCGCAGCCAGACCGAAGCTTTACCATTCACAAATGGAGTAGAAAATCGTCCTTCCCGTTGCATTTAGAGCATCACACATCGGTGGATATCTTCACAGTAGTTGAAGTCAATTTCAAGGCATTCAAAGATTCTCTGAGAGAGAGAGAGAGAGAGAGAGAGAGAGAGAGAGAGAGAGAGAGAGAGAGAGAGTTGAATGAGGAGAAACCTTTCTTCTGGTTTAATTCCAGATTGTAACAGTTGTCATACTTCAAATAATCCACACCCTGACAATACAACATAAGCAAGAAAAGGAGTTTATGACTACAGAAGCAACTAGAATGATCTTGAAAGAATGAGCTATATGGGACAGTCGATAAGAAAAATAAAACTAACAGAAGGGGAAATGAGTACACATAAAAACAAAATTGGAGCCAGTTTACTCATATTTCTAATGTAATTCAAAGCAAGTAGGAGATGAGAGACCATTACTATAAGAGGAAATAAAAGCATTTGCAAGGATTTCCATAAATGTTGCACTCAATTTAAAAGAATCACTTCAAAGGTGCTTATGTTGGGGATTTTCAGAGCATGGCACTTTAAATGGCATCATGAACCAATCAGCACTAAGGTGACAGAAACTAACCCAAGAAGCAAAGAGCTCTGCATCATCATTTTCATGGTACAATGATCCAGGTCGAACTTGACAAGTAAAAATCCTTCAAGAGCATTATGTGTGTTAACAAAAACAGAGAAGTCAAAGAGCAGTCACTCAACCTAAAAGCCTTCATGCTCTGAAGATAATGCTGCTATTCTAAACCTCATCCTACCCAGCATCAGCATAAATACCAAGCTTGAGGCCTTTGTCATGTACATAATCAGCAAGCGCTTTAATTCCTGATGGGAAAGTTTTTGGATCAGGGACCAGTTGATCCTACAAATCAAAGGAACAATATGAGGAGGTTTACCAATTCTCTATGTAAAGAACTCTGAGGTCACAAATTTACATAAACAAAGAGAATTTCTATTAAGGTGAATCAATGAGCCACCTCAGCTAGCATATGATAATTTCTTGAGAAAGTACACTACTGATATTTGCCTTCCCTCCTCCATCTTACTTGAAAGATCAGAGTAACAGAGAAATATTGCAAAAGCAAGGAGAAGCATATTCTTACATTTAGACTATTGCATACCCATTAACCAAAAAGAAAACTAGCGGATGCCCAGATTATGATCGTCTTGTTAGGAATGCAAGTTAATGATTGCTAGTTGTGAACCTCATAAAAGGAACCCTTCTTTAATGTAAGATGAATCAATTTGTCCAATTATCAGAAATAGAAGGTTGAAGGCAAAACCAATCTCAAGACCCATAAAGAAGGAAGAAAATGTGATGTTCATGAGCTACAACTTTTTGGCAGAAATTCGTAGCATCGAAACAGAACAAGATTTTAGTAGATTTCAGAGGCTGGCAGTACACTATGAAGAATAAATTTCTGTTAGTAGAAGACGAATCAGAGTTACCTCCAAATTTCGTGTTGCAGCAGACCAGCAATCATCTAAAGGAAAGTAAGATGCTCTAGTTACATATAAGCCAAAAGAATACGTCTTTGATGCCAAATTCTGGGAACATAGTGGAATAGTACCTATATTAACATACACATAGCCTAAAGCAGCCAATCCCGTTGAAATGAGTGCATCAGCTGTCCATAGTAAACAAACTATTAGTTGTTTAGTGTTCATTGAAGAGATAAATATTATTACTGCGTAAAGACCGTCTTATAAGACTTGATATTTCGTCATATCCCCTTTTCGGAACAAATTAGTGTCATTGGCACAACACACTTGATGTGGACGTTGGCGACACAGCAATGCATCCTCATGAATTCAAATACCAGGCATCAATTATGCTGAGGACCATCCATAATTTATGCACACACTGCCTAGCATAACCACTTCACATAATCCGGCTAATCCACTACCCTACTTCAAGAAGCAAATTCACACATCCCTCGTCGATTCCGGAATAGGATGAAACAGGAACTGGTCCATAATTCCCACAGAGAGGAAGAAGTACCTGTTTCTTTGATTACTGTTTCGTTGATATTGCAGGCAAAAAGTTCCAGCTATTCCATCTGCTCAAATCAGATGAAAGTTACATATAGATACCATAAACCGGTCCATGACTGACATAATTGCATTCCACCTTCCTCATTTTCATATCTGACACATGAAAGAACTCATAGAAACAGTCATCTAAATCAGAGTCAACTAAGTAGAAGAACCAACATAACCCTATAACCATTAGTCCCGCGATACACACAAACTCTACCCACTCCGTGAATATTTTATGTCCACGTCAAAATCCAGAGCACACTGCACGCAATCCCCTCCTTTCTTTTGGCGATCAAAGCTTATTTTCCCAAACATCTCACCTTTTCTATGCCACTGCCAATAATAACACAACCAAAGACATGCAAAAAATTATTGGTCTGCCATGCGAGTATAATTAACAACATTTGGAGTTTCACTACGAATGTCAAATTCAAGAGCAAAAAAGAAACAATGAGATGCAAACAATCTAACGCCGGAAAATTATCAAAGAAAGAAGCTTTGAAGAAGGAGAAGCCGACCCCATTTGTGGTGTCTCAGCCAAGCCATTGTCCAGTTGAAAAATGCATTTTTTGAAGCTTCGAAAATGCGACCGAACGAATTGCTAAAACCGAGTCTCTCGTTTCTTGGGGAGAGAGACACCACCATTACGGCAGAAGCTGCTGTCAAAGCGGAACTAATACGGAAAACAGAAGGACTCGTGCTGAGAAAAAGCGATTTTCCGCCATTATTAGGCTCCTCTGAGGTTTGTGAGATGGAAGAAAAAGACGAAGAAGAAGAAGCAAAGAATATGTGGCGACGTTGAAGAAGATGACGACGAAAAGCAAGCACGTGCCATACCTTCCTTTCAAAAGAAGCCCGTTTTCTGTCGCCCCCCAACCCCTTAAAAATTGCTAATGTGGACTTTAGATGCCGACATGGATAACATAAGAGGAATTTTTCAGCATTTTCCAAAGTGGTCTCTTTGTTGTTGACCCACAAAAAAAAAAAGGTGTTCTTTCCTTCCTCTCGCATGTTTTCTTTTGTAGCTTCTGCGTGCCGTGGTCGGCGGCAATATCGGCTGTCTCGCGGCCGACCACTGCATGGCGGTCTCAACCGTCGCCGTGATCGCGTGGCTACCCGATTTGAGATCACCCTCCAATCACAAAAGGCGCCTCTCTTCTTAGGCCTAATTAATCCACTTAAATCCACCGACCAGACTTGAGCTAGCAATCTCGAATAGCTCAAGCTATAGCGCCTGCGTTCGTCCCTTCCAGACAATCTTATATTAATCTTTGAAGTTTCCAACTTCGGTGGCCGCCTGCGCCGAGATGGTCCGATCTGAAGCTCTCATTTCTGGTTCGCCCTCATATTATCCACAATGGTAACGCTTTCGTCCCTAGTTCTTGCTGAACGTACGACCTGGGGGGGATCAGGGACAAGTGCTCTGAAACACACAGTTGTTTCGGACCTTCCATATCTACCCACACAGAGAAATCTAATAGAAACTGAGGTGTGCTTGAATTCGGATGCAAAGGTGAATGCGAACAGCACAGGTTCTAGTCGAGTGCAAGTAACGTGTTACGCTTTCCATGCCTTCCTCATGGTATTTTGAAACGCTTGGAAATCAACACTGAGATTAGCATGGAAGCAACCAAATAGAGAAAGATGGCATGCAGTCGATTTTTCCTTGGAAACAATACTATCCATAAGAAACGTTTTCACCCCTAACCACATTTTCGTTAAGGTTAGGTGCACAAACACAACAAAATAAAGACTAAAAGCGAGAAAGAAAAATAGAATCACAAGAGTTATTAGGGCTATATCGTCAATAGACATGCAGCCAAAGGATTTAGGGTGAAGATACTAGTATCACGGGATTCAACTCCCGACCTCTATAAAGAGGCAAAATAAAAGTCAGAGAGATGAGAATTAGAGATAGGACAGACAAAAGAAAAAATTGGAACTATATCTAATTGATGATTCCACTATAATTAGCACATTTCACATCTCTATTGCAACTCTCAATTATAAGAGAAATTCATTATATATAATAACAGTTATTTATGGGCCAAAGTCCAAGCTACTGATAAAATACATGCTCAAATTATAAAAATCCTTTGGCGTCCCAGGGACGCTGTCCCCTTCCTCGGAGCAAGAATCACATGCCTTCCTATTGATAGAGAGTATGAACCACACATCAACTATTTCTCCCTAGGATCTTGTATATGAGCGTGAAGTATCGGCTATTTGAAGGCTCGTGGAACTCCCTATAGGCATTATCAACTTATTAAGTTCGAATCCCTCCCATCCCTCCCCCACCCTAGGTTTTCCTTTCTGCCGAGATGTCAAAACCCCCCCCCCCCTCCCCATCCTCCTTTCTCTCTCTCCTTTTCTATTTTTTTGAGGCTACTATTGGGTTCAAGACTTTTTTGGGATTGTCTTTCCTTTTCTCTTCCACTATATTTTGGAAGTTTATGTGTGTTAATAATTTTCTGCAGCTGATGTTGGATAAATGTGAAGACCAGTTTAGCCATTCATCCAGTCAACAGTCACCGACGAGGATGATCACGAGGCAACTCCATAAACTGTCCAATATTATGCCACTCTTCTCTTTTGATTTAGATCTAGATCTAGATCAATAGATTTTACTCTTCCGAACTAGATCTATATATAAATCTGGGAGTTCCTTACGGGCATTTAATCTATGTTCTTTTAACATACCGATGATGTTGGTGCTATTTCTCAGCTGTGGTGATGGAGACGTTGAACCTAGATGCGCATCGTAAGCTATTACAATTGGCGTGTGAATTCTTGGTGTGTGTGCTCACTGCTAAATCCGGTGATCGATCGCTGAAATTTTATGGTGTCAGATCTATTATTGGAGAATGAAAATGCGCTTCTAGTTGCAGAATATATTTTATTATTTGCTTTCTGTTATTTGCCTTTTTATGTAGTTATTTTGGAGTTTAAAAGCATTTTATGTATCTCTCGAATATTACCCCGATTAATGAATGGAATCTCTCTTTTGACCAAAAAAAAAACAAAAGATTAAGTTCGGATCTTTAGCCCGTGCAGTTAGCTCTGATCCAGAGCGATTTGCACATAGTGGGTGGGATTTTAACGACGAGGTTCCACACCATATCAAGAAAAGCTTAAGTCTGTATGAATGATGACGAAAGGATAACACAATGCAGCTATCATCCATGGAGCGTCCCACGTCGGGCAGTAACAACCCCACACGCCACCCCTCATCGAGTGCTTTGTAATTATGAGTGCACCGACGAAATCACCACTTAATTTCAACCTTTTCACGGGAAAGCTCCATCGTAATTTCTTTTGATTAGCAAAACAACTCTCTCTCTCGATCTCTCTCTCTCGATCCAAACCCTTCAAATAATATGTCGTGATGACCTGAAATTTCTTTGTAGTTGCGGTTCGCTCGTAAGCCACATAGGCCCTTGAAACAATATCGTAATGTCCATCTCCCAATGATCATATCTCTTCATGCCACAGACACAAGTCATCACCCAAGATTAACGCATACGGTAATGTACCTAACGAGATGTATCATAATTGTTTTGTCCTCCATCATAGTTCTGGAAAACCAATGCGCGTTCAGCTTGTTAAATGCTAAAATCGCATCGGTTCTTACGGTATGTGAAGGAGGTTTTAATCGCACTGAAATGATGATTTGAATTTTCTCCATATAAATTGCCTTCTCTTATGTTCGTGCTAGAGAATTCATCTAAACCGATTTGAACTTCGAATGGCTCACGGAATTTCGCTTATCATGTAGCTCGACATGCGTGGACTTTTAAAATTTTAACCAAAAGAGAAAGCATGCACACAAAAAGGCTATGCCCATAGAAAGCAGTGGGTACACAAGCAAATTGGTCAAAGATGGAGACAACAGAGCAACAAGAATCGTTTATTTGATCACCTTTGATAAACACCTCACTAAGTCATCAGTCCCACCGAAGAAAAAAGAACCTGGGTCCATCTTCTTGTTCCTGCTTTTATCGAATGCATGTCGTGTTCCTAGCTTTTCATGATTCATTATAAATTAACATTAGTTTTTTTATTTACATGAACATGATGACACCCACCAGTAATATAAGTGAACGGCTTTGTTCAAGTGTATGCACTGCCCCCTCTCTCTGTCTCTCCCAGCTCCTTTCAAAAGTTGCTCTCCCAGAAAGCAAAAGAGGGAATTACAAAAGGCAAGCAAAGGACTTCTTAGTGATGGAGATCAAGAACAAGAAGAAGGCAAGTCTCTTTGTGCTTGTGTGCGTTACTTTTCTGGGTTGTGTTTATATCTCAAGAAAGATCTTCAGAAGCTACAGATTCAGCCATGGAGGTTGTGGTTCTTCATGCTATGCGCAAGAAGCGGCAGAAAATGGAAGACACAAGAACGATAAAAATCTGAACTTGGAGGATGACGATAACGATGGTGATGGTGGATACGCAGACTACGACTTCTATAGAAAGCATGGTGACGTTCCAAGCCCCGGGATGGGCCACTAGCTGATTGATGAAACTCTTTGGAAGACCATATACATCTATACATACTTCTATAATGTGCCTAAATACTCCATGTAAAAATGGTTTTGATATCCACTCTTCTATCACGTGTTCTCATCAGTGCGTACACTATGTACAGATAATTTTTTTTTTTCCAGTTTTTGGCGCATTGTGAATAGCAATCTTTTGTAAGGAGGACCGAAAACGTCGCCGCGTGTATGGTGTATTTCAGCAATACATTAGTAAAGTGAATCTTAATCTTTGTGCTATTTTCTTCCTTTTTTTGTTTTTTTTCTGGAATGCCAGTTCACTGATGCTATTCATCTGTCTAATTGCTTTGCGAGAAACTAACGAATCATTCAAAACTGAAACGGGTCCATCTCTCACGAAGATGAGGTTTTAAGTTTTGAAATACCTCCACAAAAGAGTTAGCTTGAGTCCTTTCCATCGTCTCTGATCCATCAATTGATGCAGTAGTGCTTAGGCACGTACGGTTGCCAGCAGTCGAAGATGACTTCAACGTAAAGGAATAGGTCGACATCATAATCCAATTCTTGCCTTTTCCTTATACCAAGATCATAAGCACAATCACGCACCAAACTTACCATGATCGGAAGTCCAAATTCGATCCGATAAAGCGTTTGCGTTCAGAACAAGCTTGGTTCACATAAAGCTTTGGCTACTTACACAATGGGTGATGGAGAGAAAAGCATTTCCACCACCATTATTCATACAGCACGCACGGTGTATGAATGCCTAATGTTAAGCCTTATGTTAAGCTCATTGGATAACAATGGGAAGCGCTTTCATGCAAAAGCTTTACGAGCTGAGATGGATGTGATAATCCTTGACCTTTTGGATCATTGTTGTCGTTGACCCAATCCGGTCCATTTGAATTTTTCATAAGCAATTTAATCAATCTATTCACCACTTAGTAAACCTAGAGCGATTAGAATCCCACGACCTTCGTGTTTGTCTTTAGAAATAAATTAAAGGAGATTCACTAAGTATGTACATGATTATGATCTTTAACCTAGCTAAACTAATCGAATAGACTACACTCACCATTGTCATCAAGATTAATTGCGCTTATTCGCATCGATTGGCCGGTCTATCCATTGCAAACATGGGTTAAATGGAGGACTAGATAGGTGGTTTCGAGTCGTAGGATTTCTCAAAAGGAGTGAACTAGGATGATTATGAGGTTGTGTCAAAACCTAGTGATCGATCAATACATCCTTAGTCGGTACATATCATCAAATTAGATGGACACTCACTTCTTATTATCTCTAGTTAGTTATGCGATGTCAAATTTCGTGAAAGTAGAAGAAGCCTCTAATTATGTACGATAGGAGCGTGACGCGCACGCCAAACATATTAACGCGCTCGCGTAAACATACCGTGCGATGGCCTGCCATATTTTTTTGATGGTCGGCTTTTGCCATAAGATGAGTATCTATATAGATCACCAGCTACGCGAAGCTTTCCAAATTGAACAGGGTAAATTAGCTGGGGCCTTGATGGAGCGCCTTCTCGAATCGTGTAACATGTCCAAATTCGTTAATTGTTTAGCCTAAGCTTTATTGGAGCGAGAAGGACGCCTCATTGTTTTTGGTGTCCCTAGTGAGTAGCCAAGCCCGTAACATTCTAACCTAAGTTACAATAGAATGAAGAGCAAGTCTATTTTTAGCTATTGCACCTCATGTTGCCGATGGCCGACGGGAAGTCTTCATTAGGAATTTAAATACCAGGCTAATCGATTAGCACCCTAAGAATTAGAAGAAAAGGAAGGAAGGACGAAAACGAATAAAGGTGACATAATCGAGTTGAGCGGTCAGTTCGGCAAACGTATAAAGAAATGAGGCTTACTAGCTTGCATATTTATGAACTCAATAATACGAACAAGGCACAATTTCGATTGTTGTTATATCTTAAAGCTTGACGGCCCAAATCAGATTCAAAGATTGTTGCCAGGAAAATTACAAAAAGAGTCTTAAACCTATTACAATTGTGTCAATTCTGTCCTTAACTCTTTTTTTTTGTCCAATTGAGTTGTAATCCTTTTACAATTGTGGTAATTCAATTCATTTAGCCTGTAGACGTTAAAGTGGATAATTTTTAATAATATTTTAATATTATTTGAATATTTTAATAATTTTTTTGCCTTTTTTTTTCTTTTCTTTTTCGGTGAGGAGCTGGCGACCTCTTACTGGCCGGTAGTTGGTGGGTGAGAGTCGCAGCCCTCGCGCATGTGCCCTCGCTCACAACTGGGCGAGGCCGCAGGCCCTCACCTAATGGCTGGGCCTTGACTGAAAAAAGGAAAAGACAGATTAAAAATATTAAAATATCATTAAAAATTATTCACATCAACGCTGACCAATCACATGGGCTAAATTGGTATACTTGCAAAAGGTTTAAGACTTAATTGTCAAAAAAAAATTATGATTGAATTGATACAATTGTAATAAGTTTATGATTTTTTGGTAATGCCTGATTGTTGTTATACTTAGAAGGATTGTTCTCTTGGCTAAGTCATTCCATTTGACGCATAGTCCATTTAACTGAACGCGGCGTAAGTGAACCCCAATATCGCAACTCCTATCACATAATTCTTTAAATGGCACCAATATCAATATGTTGACGTATCGAACGAAATCCTAGGGATCATGGTGAAATATCACGCATGCCCTAGATAAGTACATACACATCGCATGAAATCTTACGTACTCGTGATTGATTTAATCTAAAGTGCGCCACACGGCACGGTGCAATAGGCTCTCCTCATGCATGTCGGTGTTCAATTTTTAGGGTGCGACTGCCGTCCTAATTGGAAAAAAAATATCAAGAAAATGCCATGACTTGTCAAAATCTCTGATTTCCTACTTCTCATATTATTTCATTTTGCAAACTTGAGAAGAACGAGTTCTCGGGTTCCATGATTTCGTTTACTGACTCATTCTCTCCGGAGTCTCCGGTACGCAACAGTTTTCTTGAAAGCCCTCCTCCAGGGAATCGCCATCTCGAGCTTCACCAACTTCTTCTTCTCTCTCGATATATTTTAATCTCTGTGGGACAAACATCCGCCATTGTCGGTGGCTGCTAAAGCTTTCTAACCGTACGGGGTCGGTTAATTTAACCTCGGAAGTGTCGGGCCAAGATCTCCGCCAGGCCATTATTGTCTTGAGCTCTCTCGAACTGTCTCGAAAACTACGGTCGAGTCTCATACAGTCCTTCCTTGACCCCCTTTTCTTTTTCATGCCTTTGTTTGTTTCCCCGCGGAAGCGTCGGGTTCAACGAACCGGATTAGCAAACCCAAGAAACATTTGTCTCCTCGTTGGTACTTGATCTTGGTGTTTCTCTAAGCATTGTCGCGAGGATTTCACATCCGTCGGTAGAGTGTTCGAGAGATCGCCACTCGGCGAGTGCTAAAGGCCCGTGACTCATTCGCTTGAATGAGATACACGCATCACTGTGGTTTGAACTCGTGATTTTGTCCCAGTATATTGGCATTTCGGTGAAATGCTCATAGCTTAGGGATGAGCAAGACGGATAGACTAAATCAGAAATCACTCGAACTAGATCGAAGAGGTCGGTTCAGTTCGATTCTCAAGGCACAAGTCCAGTTCCTAGTTTCATAAAATTGGAATTGGTGATTTTTTGGTCTGGTTCCCGATTCTGGAGAACCGGGCCGAATAAATTCTTTTTATTTATTAAATGTAAATATAATAATCCACTAGTTTTTTTAATGTAAACTTAATTTTAATTAATATATTAAAATTAAAATTCGTGTTGTTCATCCCTATTGATAATTCACATGTTTCATTGGACCGCCTAGAAATCAGGCCGGTCGGGTTAGTCCAGTCCGATTCCTGATCCAAAAACTTCTCGATTCCTGGATGGGAGCAAATCGAACCGGGAACCGACCGACCTTGCCATCACTGACTACAGATGCACCACGTCAAAGAAATGAATTCTGCCAAAAATGGATGGAAGGGACCATTGCTTTGCCCGCATTGAAGATGTCCCCTCTAGCCTCGAGCTCAGCCCAATGTAATGGACCACGATGCAAATGGCAAAAAAGTTGTTTAGCTGAATCTCGAGAAAAGGACAAAAAAGTGGGCCACGAGGGTGGTGTTTCATGAGGCACTCCGATCTTAGAAAAATGGGCGAAAGGGAGGGGTTAAAGCAATAGGGGCTGGAGAAAAGGCTGGTGTGCCTGAGTGCCCTTTTGAAAGTGGGGGGTATGTCTTAAAAGAAATCAGCATGTTCAGGCCTCATTCCCATTTGAAACTGCAGTGGTGAGGATCACATGTTTTCTGCCCGCATAATTCGACACTCCTCATGTCGATGTCTCATTCAACCTATCCATCCTTGCTTTTTAAGGTAGTTCACACGCTTCTTCGAAAAAAATACAGTTCTGGAGTTCACTTTGCTCATATCGTAATCTGCACTAACTGTTCTTAAAGGAATGCTTGGTTGTACCGTCCAATTTGAAAAAGGTGGGATACCCGGCTTTAGAATTAGCTTCTAGTGAACATATGATACTTATCTAGATTGAACCAATGAACACGAGTATTAGTGTTCTTTCTTATGTCATTCTTGGTAAGAAAGTTAGAGGTTTCTTTGGCGTTTTGCTAACCTACATGAATTGCTGAAGTAGGTGACGGCGAGTAACAAGGAAACCATGACACTCGTGTTAGGTTTTCTCCTCTCTTTTTTCTCTCCCTCAAATTAGTTTAAGCTCCAGCTCCGGTTGGTGGGATTTTCGGTGACTGGCTTTCTTTGCATGAGAAGATGGACAATTTGATTTTGAAAATGACAAGAAAACTTGAGCGTAGTTATCTATTTATGGAGTGAGAGAAAGGAAAAAGTTGGTGGGGTGTCCTCAAAACCAGCTTAATTTTCGGGGGCACTCACCAGTTGGCCAGTTATTTTCTTCCTTCGAATGTAACCGTTCGTCGAATCACATGATTGTTTCCTTTCAATTTTCATTGCCATCACTTCAACATCCTGAGTGTTGAAGAAGCAAGAGAACTGAAAAACACCGTCAAAATCGAGTCTTTTGTACTGTAGTTCCGTCTCCTCGTCTGTTGTCCCCTTTGGGTTATTTTCTTGATGGCTTCTGTCATTCGGGTTAGAATTCTTGATCAATGAGACGGCAGCCGAACGGTGAGAAACAGGTTCAACTCTTATGCAAGAAAAAGGGTACCATAAAGATAAAAAATTACAGAAAATGAAGAGCCATGTAGCGAACACTGTCATTATGAAGTCCTTCGTAGTAGCTAAAAGAGGGCCCTTTTACATTTATGAAGACTTCAGAATAGTGATCCTAAATCGCAGTTTCTCCAGCGCTCCAGCCAAAATCGTCGGGTTGCTCTGCTTTTGATTTCGTTCTTCTTCTGGGCTCCGGAGATAAAACCATGACCTGTTTTTCTACAATAGTTTATGGGGATGTGACTCTGAGAGAGTGAAGGTGTCCTGCTTTTACTTTGCCTTCATCTGTTTCTTTCTTTTGCGGGGAATGTGAGCATAAATGTCCTCATCACTTTTCGTTTGATGCTTCATTTTTCTCCTGAGTTGCAAAGTTCCAGTCTTGCTTGCTGAGAAATTCTGCTCATTTAAATGCAGATTCGGCAGCTTCATTTCTTCACCAGCAGAAACTCTTAAGAAGGCGGGGACATCTGAGAGTTATGGATCTTGGTTGTGGCAAGTGCTGGGACTCTTCAAAGGTTGGTGCATTTATCTCGTCTCAAATTAACATGAAGATTTACTTCGAATTCTTGGGCAATTTCAAGCCTATTTCAGCTTGTGGAGTTGCCCAGATTACTACTGTTCTTCTAGAGAGATGCTGATTTGTTTTCGGGTTGCCTGCTCATGGCTTTTCAGAAAGAGTCTTGGAAGACGATTTGGGTTCTAGCTTATCAAAGCCTCGGTGTGGTGTATGGAGACTTGAGCATATCTCCTCTCTATGTCTATAAAAGCACATTTGCTGAAGATATTGAACATTCAGATACCAATGAAGAGATATTTGGTGTTCTCTCGTTTGTTTTCTGGACCCTCACTTTGCTTCCCCTTTTCAAATATGTCTTTATTGTTCTTCGGGCAGATGATAATGGGGAGGGTAAGTGCCGAAACAGCTAATTGATGCTTGTTCATATTCGCTTTTTCCCGTGCCCAATTATAAACTTTTGGCTCATGATGTTGAAGGTGGAACGTTTGCCCTCTATTCATTGATATGCCGGCATGCCAGAGTGAGCCTTCTACCGAACCGGCAGGCTGCCGATGAAGCAGTCTCTACATATAAATTAGAGCACCATCCTGAGACCAGAAACAGCTCGAAGATGAAATCATTGCTTGAGAAGCACAAGGTCTTACACACTGCTTTGTTGATACTGGTCCTTTTGGGAACCTGCATGGTAATTGGAGATGGAGTGCTCACACCTGCTATTTCTGGTATATTTTTTTTCGTTCCCCAATTGAAGATTCTCGCGTACATGAAAGAACTCAGGTTCTTAATGGCAGCTTCAATCTCTCTGGTCTCTGACAAATTTGCTTTATCGTGGTTCAATGTAGTTTTCTCCGCCGTTTCTGGGCTTGAGTTTTCCATGTCTAAGGCACATCATGAATGTAAGTTTTAGTCGAAAGTCTTAGCAGTATGTTACGTATCTGAACATATGCCTCTTTGATGCACCATTTCAATTTAACGGGAACTTCTAGTGTAATTTATGCAGACAACAATATTTCGAGCTCCATTTTGTTCTGCCTCATTTTGAGCAGCTACAATGTGGAGGGAGTATGATTTGGCATTCTCATACGGCTATTTTGAATTAGTTATAAAAAAAAAAATATTACAATTTCACTCGTATCATCTATAATGAATTTTTCCTTTTCGCAGATGCAGTGATCCCAATCACTTGCGTCATACTTCTGTGCCTATTTGCCCTGCAACATTATGGCACACATCGGATCGGATTCTTCTTTGCTCCAATTGTTTTGATTTGGCTACTATGCATCAGTGCCCTTGGCTTGTATAACATTTTTCAGTGGAACCCACATGTCTACAAGGCACTTTCACCTTATTACATGTTCAGGTTCTTGAGGAAGACGAGAATGGGGGGATGGATGTCTTTGGGAGGCATCTTATTGTGCATAACAGGTAAGATCTGGGGGCTTGTTGCAAGTGTCATTCTCAAGATTTTCAGTAGCAGTTATGTGGCAGGAGTTTTTTAATCAAGATGTAGTCTGTTTCTGTGTAGTCCTCATTTTCTGATTATATCTTATCCCTCGTCATGAACAAAGGCAAAGACCCATCATTTGTCCATAGACTTGGTCAAGTAGCGAGTACCTGAGGAAATTCCATAGTTTACTAGAAACTGATTCTAATTAATCATTTGTCCTACCTGCAGGTTCGGAGGCAATGTTCGCTGATCTTGGACACTTCTCCTATACAGCAATTCAGGTCTTACTTCGCCTCAAATCTTTGCCTGATCTAGGGTGATAGAGTAATTGACCTTTTCATTGAAAAGCACTCTCTCTTGGTTAATGGTAAGCGTTCTGTATATCGTTTGCAGATTGCTTTCACATTTCTAGTTTATCCAGCTCTCATATTGGCCTATATGGGGCAAGCTGCTTACCTGTCAAAACATCACCATAACAGCGACCAAATTAGCTTCTATATTGCAGTTCCAGGTAAAGTTTTCGTGATTCTAGATAAATCTAGTTCGGCAATTTGTTCCACATGCTGGACTGATGAATCGCTAATAAAAGTTATAGCTGACTGAAATAATTGGGCGCAGAAAGTGTCCGATGGCCAGTACTTATAGTTGCTATTCTTGCTTCTGTTGTCGGAAGCCAAGCCATCATAAGCGGAACATTCTCCATCATAAACCAGAGTCAATCCCTCAGTTGCTTCCCAAGAGTTAAGGTGGTTCATACATCAGATAAGATTCACGGCCAGATCTACATTCCAGAGATCAATTGGATGCTCATGATTCTCTGCATTGCCGTGACTATCGGCTTTAGAGACATAAAACACATGGGAAACGCCTCAGGTAAACTTATACCTTTGGTATGTCTATAAGACTAAGATCCATATAGTACGACCCGAATATGGAGCAAGATGTTGGTACATCGTTCACTTCCAATTGTCTCACTGTCTGCATGGAGGCTTATCTGTTGATCAAGTTTCTGACATCAAACTTGTTTTGACCTTTTGCAGGCCTTGCAGTTATGGCGGTGATGCTAGTGACCACATGCCTCACTTCCTTGGTCATCATCCTGTGCTGGCACAAACCTCCGATTGTTGCTTTGTCCTTCTTACTGTTTTTTGGATCGATTGAATTGCTCTACTTCTCAGCATCACTCACCAAGTTCACTGAAGGCGCTTGGCTTCCCATTCTTCTGGCCCTTTTCCTGATGACCATCATGTTAGTCTGGCATTATGCCACCGTCAAGAAGTATGAATATGACCTCCACAACAAAGTCTCTTTGGAGTGGCTCTTAGCCTTGGGTCCGAGCTTGGGAATCGCTCGAGTCCCGGGCATCGGCGTTGTCTTCACTGATCTCACTTCAGGAATACCGGCTAACTTCTCCCGGTTCGTCACCAATCTCCCAGCATTCCACCGCGTCCTTGTCTTCGTCTGTGTAAAGTCGGTCCCTGTCCCGTATGTGCCCCCAGCCGAGCGCTATCTAGTTGGCCGCGTGGGCCCCGCAGCTCACCGGTCTTACAGGTGCATCGTTCGGTATGGATATCGGGATGTCCACCAGGATGTGGATTCCTTCGAGTCCGATCTCGTTGACCGGCTGGTGGAATTCATCCGCTACGATTGGAGTCGCGCTCGGAATTCGTGCGGTGAGGATGACGGTCTTCACTCAAATGCTTCGTCAAGCGAGTGCAGATTGACAGTGATAGGAATGGCAGCAGTGCTTTCCAGCACGCCACTTTATGAGCTCGATGGGACCCTGGAACCAGCAAGCGTGTCCGTCGGGTTTCCGAGCACGGGGGGCAGTGGAGTAGCTGACGTAGTTGAAATGGAGCCCATCAATGTCAGACAAAGAAGAGTGAGGTTCGCAGTTGACAATGACAATTCCTCGGAAAACGATGCTATGGAACATGACTCGCCCATGCGGGGAGAACTAGGGGACTTGGCAGAGGCTCGACAGGCTGGGACTGCGTTCATAATCGGGCACTCCCACGTCCGGGTGAAGCAAGGATCATCGATCCTGAAGAGGCTGGCCATCGACTTCGGATACAACTTCCTCAGGAGGAACTGTAGAGGCACGGACGTGGTGCTTAGAGTGCCTCCAGCGTCACTTCTTGAGGTTGGCATGGTTTATGTAGTATAAAAGCCATTCAAGTTGGAATATGGTAGGTTTTTTGTCTCCTCATTTTAATAGAGGAAGACAGAGTGAGCGTCCTGTTTAACTCTATAGAATTGTGATTACTTCCATCGACATTAAGGTTTAGCTGGAATGTTAAAATGTTCAACAATTGTAAGTATGAAATGGGAAGCCCCCCTCTCTCTCTCTCTCCCTCTCTCCCTCTCTCTCTCTCTCTGTTTTCTCAAGCAATTATGGGCCATTCATCTCTCGTCCATAGATATTTCTGACGCTGGACTTGAGGCTCCCAAAAAAGGGCAAAATCCTCGAGCTTTCTAACTTAGAAAGTTTGGTTTTCGAAAGTCTGACGGCGAGCCACGTAGTCCGTCAGGAACCATGGAAATCCCCTGTTCTCTTGTCCAGTGATTCCCCTCAAACTGACAGGATGCGCACACACAAACTCATAGCGAGCAACATAAAAAACCGAAGCAGAGCAAATTAGAGAGACGTGGCTATTCAGGGTACCCAAGAGAAACAGGGCAAAAAAACATGGGACTGAGAGCACTTCCATTGCCATCTTCACACTACACTGTGAGCTATCTGCCGCATGTTGCAGGAGGGGTGAGGATTAGTAATTGTAAGTTCAGGGTCTTGGCTCAATCGGAGAAGGGGAAGAAGGAAGAGGTTGAGAAGAAGAAGCAGAGCAAGCAGTCTCTGTTCGGGAGTGTGACCGACGCTCTTGACTTTGCTCAAGTGAGGTCTCCAAAAGATGCTGATCTCCTTGAAGATGCCAGAGAGGCCACTCGGTCCGGTGAGAGGATGTCCAGAGAGCAGGTCCGATTTGACTCTCCCAAGTTCAAATCTTTCATTTTTCATTTTTCAAACGTATGCAAACACGCGTTCGTAAATGTTCAATCTTTATTAGCTCAGCAAATACAAAGTGTTGCTTCCACAGTGCTCTCTGCACTGTCCTGCCTTGAGAAGTTTATGCTGTTATTGGTAACGGGCGACTGATGAATTTTGTGCAGTATGGGGCTCTCAGAAGGAAGATTGGAGGGACATACAAGGATTTCTTCAAATCGTACGTCGAAGGTGAACATTTCATTGATGAATTTCATGTGTTTTTCCGGCCGCTAGTGCATCTTTTCCTGAAGCTCAAACCTGCTTTCTTCTTTTGCATCTGTGGGGGTCAGTGGACGGGCAGTATGTGGAAGAAGGGTGGGTGGACAAGACGTGCAAGATATGCAAGAAGGACACCAAGGGCGAGCCGAGGCAGGTGGACAAGCTTGGGAGATATGCGCATGTCGCTTGCCTGGAGAACTCCAAGTCATCAGGCAACTTCTTCACCAGGCTCTTCTCCAGATAACAGAGACGAGAACCTGGAAGCTGCTCCTTAATCTCCATCTCTAAGTTGTATTGCCATACATAGTTCTGGTTAGACCAATTGGTACCCAACGGTTATCTGAAATGTATGTTCTGTTCTGGAATGTCACCAGCAGCCAACATGATTGCTCTTTATCCAAGCCTTCAAATTGCTGTTGGAGATAGGCTGTTTTCATATTTTAACTCTCCGTTTAGTTTCTGGGACCGTGCTGCTTTATAAGAAATGAGTAACTTGTGAGCTCCAATTTATTATTTTATGACGAACGAACTTAGATCACGTTAATACATTGAAAGAGCAATTAATCACATTGATAGAGATGATCGTGACTCTGACGCTTCGACGGGCAGTCCATCATTTAATTCGGGACGCGGTCGAAAATGTTTAAAATTGATTTGGGCAGGGTCGGGAAAATAACGGGCTTTTTACATAAATGGGTTAAAAAATTACCTTTTTACCGATTTGGGTTTTCGCAAATATTATTTACGAAATGGGGGCTTGTTCGGCACTTCAGGAGCCGAACAAGTTTTAAAAACCCATAAACAAATCCCCCCCCTCCTCCCTTCTTGGACTTTTTACGAGCTTAGGGAAAGAAAAATTCATTTTACCAATTTGGATCTCCTCGGCTGGAAAATGCGAAAAATGGGTCCGTTCGGACAATGTCAATACATGTCTCACGAAATATTTTGTGTGTATTAAACCTGTATTTCATCATGAAATTTAAAATTTTGGAGGGCTAATTAGATATGATTTTCAAAATATTAAAATTATGACCAAATCTATAGGAATAACGAATAAATTTGTGGGAAACCCTTATTAGATGTAGGTCGTAGAAATTGGTAATTAGATTGGACAATGTAGATTTGATGTTTGGTTAAACATGAGCCGTTGATTTTAGTTGCCTAATGTAATGAATATGACCATATAATTAGTTTATAATAATAATAATAATAATAATAATAATCCCAAAGAATAGAAAATTTCGAAAAAAATTGAGGAAAAATAATTAAAAACGAATAAAAAAATTGCTAAAATTTTGTCATTTTAGTCTCGATTGAAAGCCAAGTGGGTTTTGGTTGACTCTTTCGATTTGTGAGTTGGGTAGAACTGACTCAGTCAGAAAAAAGAATAGCAAAAAAAGGAAAAAGAAAATTAGAAAATAAATAAAATTAAAATAATAATAATAATAGAAAAGGATATTCCTTCGTCATCCACACAATCCACGCAAGCGGAACCTCATTGTCGATATAATACTAGACCTGCCGAACACCGAAGATAACCTACTTACGGAACAGGAGGTCACATAGGGGGACGACACCATCGTTGAATGTAATCATCAAATGACGAAAATTATGTATTATTATAAATTTGATGTACCAAAAATTTTTACATCATAAATATGATATTGCTATGTGTTGACATCGTTGAATTTATAGGCATTGAAAAATCATATTTATAAGCTTTAACGAAACCTAAGGATCCAATTTGGAAGAAAAGTAATTTTTGAAATTTGTCGTAAATTTTAATATTATTTTCCATATTAAGAAAATATTCGAAAATAAGAAAATAGATTTCGTAGACTACAAATATGAAGAAATTGCCAAAATTTTATTTTAAAAACCTTTCCATGTTGGACCATTTAAAATACTGACTATTTTTTTCGTGAACACTTTTTTTTTCCATAAGGGGCAAAATCATCATTTTGAAAAGATAGATGAGAAAAATCCTTAAAAATAAGATTAGCCAATTAAAATGGCCCATTTGCTAATTTTTAGAATTTTTTTAGAAACTTTTGAAATTTTTCGAGACAATTTGCCCGTAAGGGGTAAAATCGTCATTTCGAAATGTCTAAAAGGGAAAACCATCAAAAATAGGACCAACCCGTTAAAATGGTCAATTTCCTAATTTTTGGGATTTATGGAAAATTTTTAGAATTTTTTCGGTGTTTTTTTCTTTTTTATAATTTTCTACGAATTTTCCATTTTTCCTCGGAATTCAAAAATCATTTTTTTGATTTTTTTAATATTTTCGATTTTTTTTTCGGATCGGGTCGGTTTCACCCGGCCCACGCCTCAAGGGCGTCCGGCCTAGACCGTATGGGTCCCGGGTTGGTCTAAAACGACGTAGTTTGTGTGTGGGGGCGGCGGCGCGGCGAGGGTGGGGGGTTCGGCACCACAGCTGTCGAACGGACCCCTTTTTCGCATTTTCCAGCCGAGGAGATCCAAATTGGTAAAATGAATTTTTCTTTCCCTAAGCTCGTAAAAAGTCCAAGAAGGGAGGGGGGGTGGGGGGGGATTTGTTTATGGGTTTTGAAGACTTGTTTGGCACATGTAGTACCGAACAAGAAGAGGGGGGGGGGGGATTTGTTTATGGGCTTTCAAGACTTGTTCGGCGCCTCCGGCGCCGAACAAGCCATCATTTCGTAAATAATATTTACGAAAACCAAAATCGATAAAAAGGTAAATTTTTTAACTCATTTATGTAAAAAGCCCGAAAATAACCTCCCGTAAAGTGCCAGGACCAAAATGACTAGGCTCGCCTAGGGCGGGAAAAGTATTAAACAAGTCATAAATTTATTGTGATGCATTAGTGTCAATTCAATCTTAAATCTTTTACTAGTGCCAATTCAGTCATAAACCTTTTATTGGTGTCAATTCAATTCTAAACTACTTGCGTTTATGCTGATTTAGGCATAAACATTTTGCATTTGTCTCAATTGAGTTAATGTAGTCAATTTTGGCCATAAATTGATGATGTGGGCATCGTTTATCCTACAGGCCAACGACCCTCGCTAGCCCTTAATAAAAATAAAGTGCAAGAAAAGAAAAAAATCCAAAAAAATTATTTAAAAAAATGTCCACATTAATGTCAGTTGTTCCATGTAGGACAATTGGCGCTCAAGTTAGCTATTTTTGGTTAAGATTAGTCGATTGAAGTAACTGACATAAATACAAAAGATTTAGGACTGAATTGACACAAATATAAAAGGTTTAGAATTTAATTGGCACTAATACAAAATGATTATGACTAAATTGATATCAATAAAAGGTTTAAGATCGAATTGACATAAATATAATAAGTTTAAGGCTTTTTTGGTGCCTGTACTCACCTAGGGCTTGCAAACACCCCTTGTGTAAATTTCAGTTATATCGGTCACCTTGAGTGTATGATCCTTTGGACTTATCTTCGGCCCGACTCACTCAGCGGCGCCTAAAGTTTGCACGGGCATAGCTTCGAATCCGCGCATGCCCGTTCATCCATCAGGTCAACGGACGCCACCGTCGGGCATGATGATCACGATCAATGATCCTGCCAATGGGCCGATGCTGGGGCCCAGGTTCTCGGTATTGGGCCCATATATTCCAGGCCCCGCAATGGGCCTTTAGGGCAAGTGGCCTCCGAAAATGGCGGGAACTGTAGCTCCAGCAATTTGGCGGGAAAATCGCGCCTTATTTCCACTCCCCGGCCTCAGAAATCGGCGTCGCTCATTCGCTTACTGGCACGCACTCACTCAGAGAATCTCCCAGAGAGAGAGAGAGAGAGAGAGAGAGATGGTGGGGCTACCGTACGATTGCTTGGCGAACCCGCTGGGAGCCGTCCGGTTCTCCTTCGAGAAGGCGATAGCCTCCGGCGCCGATCCGGCCGCTCTCAATGGCAAGGACTGGGGGGCCGGCGATCTCTTCCGCGATGTGCTCTTCGATCAAGGCGCTCTCTCTCAAGTAAGGATGCAGTGTCATCATTTCTAAATCACCATATGTCGCGCCTCTAAGTCTCGTATCTAGCTCTGATTTGCCTTGCCCCATTCGGAATCGCATGTAATTTATGGGTTGAGCTGTTATTTCTCTGTTTCACTTCATTTTGGGCTTGATCTCGATTTACTTAAATGGAATATACTTAAGGAGATTCTCGAAGCGTCTAAGAAGTTGCTCGCCCTTACACTGTGATTGTGAAAAATTCTAGTTTCTAGTCCACAGATTTTAGCTTCCACGACGTATGCTGAATTGGTTGATCAGCAATTAGCTGAAAGCGTAAGTTGTAAGAGAGTGCCGCAGTTTACGTATATTCATACAGTGGAAGTAGTTCTGGAGCACCCAATTGCATAAGGAAGGACTCAAAAATCTTCATTTAGCTGATAATGGACTTAAGTTCTTTTGGCCTTAATTTTATGGTCCAATTGGTCTGTTCCACTGTAGGTTCCGGTCCTTAATGCTGAAAATATCAGGCATGTTCAGCCCAACACACTTGTGCGCTTTCGTGGTATGGTACAAGACATGTTGGGGAACGAATTATATGCTGGTGCTTACAAGGTATACTTGGTGGACCTTGTGAACATGTGATTGCTGCATACTTTGCATACATGAAACAATGCAACTAACATAATGTGTTGCACTTTGCCCAGGATGGCTCGTTATGGAGAACAAACAAATACAGGGATGTCTCTCAGTTACCTATGGGTTCTTCACCTGATACGCATATCTGGGAACGCCACTTGCTTTACTGTACCCAGGTGAGTTTCATTAGGAATATCCCAAAACTTCTGTCTCTTCTTCATTGTCTTGCCCTGAAGCATTGTTTACCCCTTGGTTTGGCTGCTTTCAACCAATTATTTCTTTTCTAGCTTCTGAGAAACATCTTATCACTAGAGAATGACAATGAGCAAGCTAAGTTTATTCAACATTTGGTTCTTTTACTTTGTGAAGGAGTTAGAGTCAAGTTCTTCTTTTGTTGACAAGCTGATCTTTTTCTCCTTTTCTTTGTACCTTAAGGTTCCAGGATTGAATCCCTGGGCTGACACTTCCTCAGGAACTGTTGTTGCACGACCTGTGGACCAGCATCCCAACACAGGGAAAAGCGCAGGAGAGCAGATAACGAAGATATTGATCAATGGATGTAGAGGTAGAATGGGCCGCTTCCCATTTTTCTTCTTCTTATCTTGTTGTTTTCACACTTGATGTGTTCTGCATTGACACCTCAGAAGATGGCATTCAAAGATCTTCTGGTGTCAAAAAATTGGTAAGCATTCATTATTTGTCTGATTCATGATCTGTTTATTTTAACCTATTATCTGCAATGAAGTGTAGCATCATTCTTTTGAACTAAGTAATCAACAGTCTAGTTTAGTTTACTATTTTCATGACTTACGTTTGAGTCGATAGCTGGTTTATGATGAGAAGAATAAGATATTTCTTGTCTAGCAAAAATGGGTCAATTGTACGGTTCATGTGGTTTGTTGGTCTATATTCTGCTAAGCTCTGTGAACTTCAGCAGCAAATTAGGCCGTAGAAGAGCAGTTTAATTGTTTGAATATTTTCTGAATTGATAGAGGGAGGATGGACACGCTTCTCAGAACTTACGTTGCCAGAACCTGTAGCCGAGAGTACTGGTTTCGGTGCTTGTACCATGCCCAGAGAAGAGGGAGATTCACTATATTGTCTTATTAAGGTGTGTCTCGTCATTATCTTACCAATGCAAGTCCTTGTCTTGGTGAAGTCATCTATTTTCTCCTCAACCTGATTAAATCCGATAATATCGGTCATATAGGTATATGATTCTTCAGATCCGAGTTGAAGCTAAACGACGTCTTCGAGTTTGTTGGAGTGCTTAACTTTTGATTCCGATTACCAAGTGGATAATGATGAGTTTCTTGGATGGCTTTTCTGAAGATATGTTGACCTCTTTTCCCCTAAATAAGGTATTGAATACCAATTCACCTTTTATTCTACCTAAATGCATAGAAATCGTACCTCTTCTACGTGTCTGCATTCTTCATAGCATCCGGCAGTTCATTAGTAGAAATTTTATGATTGAATTTTCCTAGTTCTGTTAAAACACGCCACCAACC
This sequence comes from Psidium friedrichsthalianum, assembly GCA_019149425.1. Classification (NCBI taxonomy): domain Eukaryota; kingdom Viridiplantae; phylum Streptophyta; class Magnoliopsida; order Myrtales; family Myrtaceae; genus Psidium; species Psidium friedrichsthalianum. The sequence goes on along the minus strand of JAGVVM010004803.1, from coordinate 13,963 downwards.
GAATTTTGAGTGAAATCAGATGCTTCAACTGTATTCTCCAGAATATCCTGTGTTCTCATTTTAACTTTGCCAAATGTGCTAGCAAATTGACTAAACGATTTCGTTCTCATGTAGAATGAGTAACAATTAAAAGGAAGCACTGTGACTTGCTTGTCTTGGTTCAGGTACCACGTCTCCATTGTCTCGTTCACAGAAAGCTCGCAGCTCATGACTTTCTTCGCAGCACCCCTTTGGAGGTAATTTTTGCCAAGACCAATATTTTATATTCTTCCGCACCTCTTTATGATCATGTGCAAACACCGAACTTGAATATCTTAATCTCTATGTCCAAGCATCTTCATTTTGCCTTTGCTCAACTGTCAACTTATGCTGATGCTGCAGCTGAAGCCCCATTTTGGTCAAAGAGGCAGGGAAACTCTCCTGTCACATCTTACAGCCATTCTTGGCAATGATGTTTAGCAGCTCATTTGGTATTGTTGCATCTCCTATCCAGGTGCGTTTTCGTTTCTTGCCAACTTTGCAAACTCTTCTTTTGTTTTGGAGTATTTCTCTCTTTGTTGTAGTCTGATACTCAATCTTTAGCTTCTTTGTTTTCCTTTCTCAAGTCTGATATGGAAAAGGCAATAACTAGATTCTCCAAAAGCAGGTACTGCCCGAATCGACAATTTTGCAGTTGGAAAGCTCTCTGTCAATCTCACTTGCTTTAACAAAGAAAGTGTATCTATCTTCGGCGGTGACCTTACCCTGGCAATCAAGGACCTCTTACCTTTCTCTCATATTGTTCCCCTGACAGTTGATTATCTTAATGCTGCTTCACTTGCACCCAAAAAGGATTACGAAAGAAATAGGTATCAGATGCCTACTGCGTTGCTTATGAGTTCTCATGGTCGGTAACCGTGGATCTGGAAAATTTTACGTTGACATGGTTATTAATACTGCAGATTGGTGTCCGGATTGATGCAGCTAGCTGAGGGCACACATTTAACAATTGATGAGACCCAGTTGGAAGTAGGAACTCTCAATTCTGTGGGTGTTGAAATGCTAGGTGTTAAAATATTTGAGCGAGTATCAAAGGTGATTTTGGTCCTTAAATATCTTTATGTTCTTGGGTTTTCAGTCTTGCCCTCGTCATTTTCCAGAGCAACAGGATATGCATTTGGCGTGTGGATAGTACTCTATAGCAGAACACATGATCTTTTCATACTTGTTTGTCAAGAGCGCACAGCGCCGTTGTGTGTTAAAGACTTACCGACGATCTGAATGTGTTGGTTTTTAGGTGGAGTATGATTTTAAGTACTAACCAAGATGGAGGTGGCAGCTGATTTTCAATTACTCATCCTTTCTGAGGGTAAATCAAATATTCTTCCTGCTGTTTGGTATTCCTTTTCGGCCTTCCTCGGTGTCGTCCGGTGGAGTAGTGGCTGCAGAAGCACTGGAAGCTTGGCGATGTTACTTGGCTACTGTTAGATCACTATCGCATTCAATTGACTCAGACATGCAGAAGGTATGACTTTGATTGACTCGATCATCGGCCATTTTTTTTGTTGGCATGGATGAGGATATAATTTATTAGACCAATTAGAATTTTCATGCATGCTCCGGCACGATAGATAAAGCCGGCATTTTGACTTGATTATATGTTTGCTTTTGGAGAACCATATGGCAAGTATAGCAATGGAAATTATCTTGGCTAGGTTATATCCATCGTGATTTGTCCTAATGGTTTTAGGACTGAAATCTACTGCATGTTTCCTGGATAAGCTCTACGAGCAGTTTTCCTTGGGTTCTAAAGTTCCACTAGTGGTTTTTACAACAGTGAGGTCGTTTCGAGGCCCTGATGTACCGAGCATCTTTCTTGCTAGTAAATATGCCTATCATCATCAACATCATCTTTATCCCAAACCAGTTGGGATCGGCGGTTGATGAACCCAAAGCGAAAAGCTTAAAATATATAAAATAAAAGCAAAACATGAGTACTTAAAAATAAATAAATAATAAATAAATAATAAATATATAAAATATACAAATATAAATAAATAGAAGGATTAAATATGGCACTCTGGAACATAGGAAATTTCTCCCTCTACAATGCAAATTAGCTTGTGGAGGGAAGTCGCTGGAGTTTTAATGTCATGAATACTGAGTGGTTATAATGCACAGGTGGTGGAGAATGATTTGGTTGCAGCGAGGCAAGCCAATCGAAACATAAGCAGCCAGGATTTTAGCAGGTGAAAGTCGGATGAACTGCTCTTCTTGTTTCAATTGACATTTACATTTCCACTGCTACATTTGATTGACATGCCGTTCTTTGCCCGCCCTACAGATTGTTGACAATGGGCCGTCTGATGTCGTTAAGTTTCGGTGAAACCTCTCTGTCTTTGGAACATTGGCAACTGGTCAAGGAACTCGAGAGGCTGCGGTGGGAGAGGTTCGCATGAAGTGTGCGCATGACAGCTTTTTGCAAGAATTGCTGACCAAGTATATAAAAGTGCAGCTTCCATGCTGCAAGCTTTCTTCTCAAATGGCATTGTCTGTACATAATAACTCCTGTGGCTAAATCATCCAGTCAGCTTTTTGGCATTTCTGCGTACCATGATGACGGCGTTGTGTTGCTCCAATTTCATCTACGCATTCAGCGCATGTAATCCAATTCCAGATCCTGCTAAGGACGGATTTGGACCATACCGACCATTCTTGGCTGGCGCTATTTTTCAAACTCCGGATTTTCACGTGTTTCCAGGCCATTGCTCTGAAATTTTGCGGAGGAACTCAGATCCGCTACCCAAGTTCCATTTCCTTAACTGGTCGTGTATGTTGGTTTTATAGATGTGATTGTTAGTTGTTAGGTTGATTAGATTATGGAGATGTGAATTTAAATTACGGTAAGCATTTAATTGATAGATGGTACTAATTTCTTATAAATCGTAATAAATAAGAAACTGCAGAAATAAAAAAGGATGAATAAATAATTGGAATCACGGTAAGCATCTAATTGATAGATGAAACTAATTTATAAAGGATATAGCTTCCATTATCAAAATTAATATTTATAAATGTTAATCAATATGTTTATAAAAACACAAATCAATTGTTTCAGGAGTAACAATTCTTTTCATTATCCTTCATTTCTGAATTATGGATAGAGCCGTCAATATGGTCAAAGACCCATTTGACGCCATATTTTGTATAAAAATAGGTCTTAAAGGGTCATTAACATTTAAAGGACTCACTAAAAATGGGTCCAAAAGGTTGAAGTGAATTAAATGGGTCAAAATTGGGTCACATATGAAACCCATTTCGACCCATATTGGACCCATTTTCGAACCCTAACTCTCACAAATTACAAATGGACGTAGGGCTTTTCCGTTTGTTTCACGGAAAATGTGATACTTTCGAAAATCATTTTTCAAGAAGTCATTTTTCAAGAAAATAATAATATTTTCCGATGTTTGATTAATACTAAAAAATGAACTGGAAATAATTTTCGTCATTTGTTAGGGAATTGATTTTCGGGGACCGACGGTGGCGGTGGCCGACGATTGGCCGCGGAGACCTGCGTCCGGCTGTGGCGACCGCGGCCGACCGAGGAGATCGGCCGCGGTGATCGCCGAGGTGATCTGCGGCTGGCTGCGGCGACCTGTGGCCGGCCGCGGGGACCGGCCGAGGTGACCAGCGGCCGACCGCGAGGACCGGCCGAGGAGACCTGCGGCCGGCCGCGGCGACCGGCCGAGGAGACCTGAGGCCGGCCGAGGAGACCTGCGGCCGGCCGCGGCGACCGGCCGAGGAGACCTGAGGCCGGCCGAGGAGACCTGCGGCCGGCCGCGGCGACCGGCCGAGGCAACCTTCTGCCGACCGCGGAGACCGGCCGAGGCGACCTGTGGCCGGTCGCTACAACCGGCCGTGGCGACTTGAGCCGGCCGGGTGACCGGCCGTGCGACCTGCGGCCGGCCTCAGGTCGCCGCGTCGGCTCAGGTCGCCGCGGCCCGTCACATCGGCCGGTCTCCGAGCCGGCCGCAGGTCGCCACGGCCGGTCACCTCGGCCGTGCTCAAGTCGCCACGGCCGGTTGTAGCGACCGGCCACAGGTCGCCTCGGCCGGTCTCCGCGGTCGGCAGAAGGTTGCCTCGGCCGGTCGCCGCGGCCGGCCGCAGTCTCCCTCGGCCGGCCTCAGGTCCTCCTCGGCCGGTCCGCCGCGGCCGGCCGCAGGTCTCCTCGGCCGGCCTCAAGGTCTCCTCGGCCGTCGCCGCGGCCTGGCCGCAGGTCTCCTCGGCCGGTCCTCGCGGTCGGCCGCTGGTCACCTCGGCCGGTCCCCGCGGCCGGCCACAGGTCGCCGCAGCCAGCCCCAGATCACCTCGGCGATCACCGCGGCCGATCTCCTCGGTCGGCCGCCGGTCGCCACAGCCGACGCAGGTCTCCGCGGCCAATCGTCGGCCACCGCCACCGTCGGTCCCCGAAAATCAATTCCATAACAAATGACGAAAATTATTTCCAGTTCATTTTTTAGTATTAATCAAACATCGGAAAATATTATTATTTTCTTGAAAAATGACTTCTTGAAAAATGATTTTCGAAAGTATCACATTTTCCGTGAAACAAACGGAAAGCCCTACGTCCATTTGTAATTTGTGAGAGTTATGGGTCGAAAATGGGTCCAATATGGGTCGAAAATGGGTTTCATATGTGACCCAATTTTGACCCATTTAATTTCACTTCAACCTTTTGGACCCATTTTTAGTGAGTCCTTTAAATGTTAATGACCCTTTAAGACCTATTTTATACAAAATATGGGTCAAATATGGGTCTTTGACCCATATTGACGGCTCTATCCATAATTCAGAAATGAAGGATAATGAAAAAGATTGTTACTCCTGAAACAATTGATTTGTGTTTTATTAAACATATTTGATTAACATTTATAAATATTAATTTTGATAATGGAAGCTATATCCTTTATAAATTAGTTTCATCTATCAATTAGATGCTTACCGTGATTCCAATTATTTATTCATCCTTTTTTATTTCTGCAGTTTTCTTATTTATTACGATTTATAAGAAATTAGTACCATCTATCAATTAAATGCTTACCGTAATTTAAATTCACATCTCATAATCTAATCAACTAACAACTAACAATCACATCTATAAACAACATACACGACCAGTTAAGGAAATGGAACTTGGGTAGCGGATCTGAGTTCCTCCGCAAAATTTCAGAGCAATGGCCTGGAAAACACGTGAAAATCCGGAGTTTTGAAATAGCGCCAGCCAAGAACTGGTCGTATGGTCCCAAATCCGTTCCTTAGCAGGATCCTGGAATTGGATTACATGCGCTGAATGCGTAGATGAAATTGGAGCAACACAACGCCGTCATCATGGTACGCAGAAATGCAAAAAGCTGACTGGATGATTTAGCCACAGGAGTTATTATGTACAGACAATGCCATTTGAGAAGAAAGCTTGCAGCATGGAAGCTGCACTTTTATATACTTGGTCAGCAATTCTTGCAAAAAGCTGTCATGCGCACACTTCATGCGAACCTCTCCCACCGCAGCCTCTCGAGTTCCTTGACCAGTTGCCAATGTTCCAAAGACAGAGAGGTTTCACCGAAACTTAACGACATCAGACGGCCCATTGTCAACAATCTGTAGGGCGGCAAAGAACGGCATGTCAATCAAATGTAGCAGTGGAAATGTAAATGTCAATTGAAACAAGAAGAGCAGTTCATCCGACTTTCACCTGCTAAAATCCTGGCTGCTTATGTTTCGATTGGCTTGCCTCGCTGCAACCAAATCATTCTCCACCACCTGTGCATATAACCACTCAGTATCTCATGACATTAAAACTCCAGCGACTTCCCTCCACAAGCTAATTTGCATTGTAGAGGGAGAAATTTCCTATGTTCCAGAGTGCCATATTTAATCCTTTCTATTTATTTATATTTGTATATTTATATATTTTATTTATTTATTTATTTATTTATTTATTTTTAAGGTACTCATGTTTTTTGCTTTTATTTTAATATATTTTAAGCTTTTCGCTTTGGTTCATCAACCGCCGATCCCAACTGGTTTGGGATAAAGATGATGTTGATGATGATAGGCATATTTTACTAGCAAGAAAGATGCTCGGTACATCAGGGCCTCGAAACGACCTCACTGTTGTTAAAACCACTAGTGGAACTTTAGAACCCAGGAAACTGCTCGTAGAGCTTATCCAGGAAACATGCAGTAGATTTCAGTCCTAAAACCATTAGACAAATCACGATGGATATAACCTAGCCAAGATAATTTCCATTGCTATACTTGCCATATGGTTCTCCAAAAGCAAACATATAATCAAGTCAAAATGCCGGCTTTATCTATCGTGCCGGAGCATGCATGAAAATTCTAATTGGTCTAATAAATTATATCCTCATCCATGCCAACAAAAAAATGGCCGATGATCGAGTCAATCAAGTCATACCTTCTGCATGTCTGAGTCAATTGAATGCGATAGTGATCTAACAGTAGCCAAGTAACATCGCCAGCTTCCAGTGCTTCTGCAGCCACTACTCCACCGGACGACACCGAGGAAGGCCGAAAAGGAATTACCAAATCAGCAGGAAGAATATTTGATTTACCCTCAGAAAGGATGAGTAATTGAAAATCAGCTGCCACCTCCATCTTGTAGTACTTAAAATCATACTCCACCTAAAAACAACACATTCAGATCGTCGGTAAGTCTTTACACACAACGGCGCTGTGCGCTCTTGACAAACAAGTATGAAAAGATCATGTGTTCTGCTATAGAGTACTATCCACACGCCAAATGCATATCCTGTTGCTCTGGAAAATGACGAGGGCAAGACTGAAAACCCAAGAACATAAAGATATTTAAGGACCAAAATCACCTTTTGATACTCGCTCAAATATTTTAACAACCTAGCATTTTCAACACCCACAGAATTGAGAGTTCTACTTCCAACTGGGTCTCATCAATTGTTAAATGTGTGCCCTCAGCTAGCTGCATCAATCCGGACACCAATCTGCAGTATTAATAACCATGTCACCGTAAAATTTTCAGATCCACGGTTACCGACCATGAGAACTCATAAGCAACGCAGTAGGCATCTGATACCTATTTCTTTCGTAATCCTTTTTGGGTGCAAGTGAAGCAGCATTAAGATAATCAACTGTCAGGGGAACAATATGAGAGAAAGGTAAGAGGTCCTTGATTGCCAGGGTAAGGTCACCGCCGAAGATAGATACACTTTCTTTGTTAAAGCAAGTGAGATTGACAGAGAGCTTTCCAACTGCAAAATTGTCGATTCGGGCATGTACCTGCTTTTGGAGAATCTAGTTATTGCCTTTTCCATATCAGACTTGAGAAAGGAAAACAAAGAAGCTAAAGATTGAGTATCAGACTACAACAAAGAGAGAAATACTCCAAAACAAAGAAGAGTTTGCAAAGTTGGCAAAGAAACGAACACGCACCCTGGATAGGAGATGCAACAATACCAAATGAGCTGCTAACCATCATTGCCAAGAATGGCTGTAAGATGTGACAGGAGAGTTTCCCCTTGCCTCTTTGACCAAATGGGGCTTCAGCTGCAGCATTCAGCATAAGTTGACAGTTGAGCAAAGGCAAAATGAAGATGCTTGGACATAGAGATTAAGATATTCAAGTTCGGTGTTTGCACATGATCATAAAGAGGTGCGGAAGAATATAAAATATTGGTCTTGGCAAAAATTACCTCCAAGGGGTGCTGCGAAGAAGTCATGAGCTGCGAGCTTTCTGTGAACGAGACAATGGAGACGTGGTACCTGAACCAAGACAAGGCAAGTCACAGTGCTTCCTTTAATTGTTACTCATTCTACATGAGAACGAAATCGTTTAGTCAATTTGCTAGGCACATTTGGCAAAGTTCAAAATGAGAACACAGGATATTCTGAGAATACAGTTGAAGCATCTGATTTCACTCAAAATTCGGTTGGTGGCGTGTTTAACAGAACTAGGAAAATTCATCATAAAATTTCTACTAATGAACTGCCGGATGCTATGCAAGAATGCAGACACGTAGAAGAGGTACGATTTCTATGCATTAGGTAAGAATTAAAAGGTGAATTGGTATTCAATACCTTATTTAGGGGAAAAGAGGTCAACATATCTTCAGAAAGCCATCCAAGAACTCATCATTATCCACTTGGTAATCGGAATCAAAAGTTAGCACTCCAACAAACTCGAGAGACGTCGTTTAGCTTCACCGATTCTGAAGAATCATATACCTATATGACCGATATTTATCGGATTTAATCAGGTTGAGGAGAAAATAGATGACTTCACCAAGACAAGGACTTGCATTGGTAAGACTAATGACGAGACACACCTTAATAAGACAATATAGTGAATCTCCCTCTTCTCTGGGCATGGTACAAGCACCGAAACCAGTACTCTCGGCTACAGGTTCTGGCAACTGTAAGTTCTGAGAAGCGTGTCCATCTCCCTCTATCAATTCAGAAAATATTCAACAATTAAACTGCTCTTCTACGGCCTAATTTGCTGCTGAAGTTCACAGAGCTTAGCAGAATATAGACCAACAAACCACATGAAACCGTACAATTGACCGCATTTTTGCTTGAGACAAGAAATATCTTATTCTTCTCATCATAAACCAGCTATCGACTCAACGTAAGTCATGAAACTAGTAACTAAACTAGACTGTTGATTACTTAGTTCAAAAGAAATGATGCTACACTTCATTGCAGATAATAGGTTAAAATAAACAGATCATGAATCAGACAAATAATGAATGCTTCCAATTTTTTGACACCAGAAGATCTTTGAATGCCATCTTCTGAGGTCTGTCAATGCAGAACACATCAGATGTGTGAAAACAACAAGATAAGAGAAGAAAAATGGAAGCGGCCCATTCTACCTCTACATCCATTTGATCAATATCTTCGTTATCTGCTCTCCTGCGCTTTTCCCTGTGTTGGGATGCCTGGTCCACAGGTCGTGCAACAACAGTTCCTGAGGAAGTGTCAGCCCAGGGATTCAATCCTGGAACCTTAAGGTACAAAGAAAAGGAGAAAAAGATCAGCTTGTCAACAAAAGAAGAACTTGACTCTAACTCCTTCACAAAGTAAAAGAACCAAATGTTGAATAAACTTAGCTTGCTCATTGTCATTCTCTAGTGATAAGATGTTTCTCAGAAGCTAGAAAAGAAATAATTGGTTGAAAGCAGCCAAACCAAGGGGTAAACAATGCTTCAGGGCAAGACAATGAAGAAGAGACAGAAGTTTTGGGATATTCCTAATGAAACTCACCTGGGTACAGTAAAGCAAGTGGCGTTCCCAGATATGCGTATCAGGTGAAGAACCCATAGGTAACTGAGAGACATCCCTGTATTTGTTTGTTCTCCATAACGAGCCATCCTGGGCAAAGTGCAACACATTATGTTAGTTGCATTGTTTCATGTATGCAAAGTATGCAGCAATCACATGTTCACAAGGTCCACCAAGTATACCTTGTAAGCACCAGCATATAATTCGTTCCCCAACATGTCTTGTACCATACCACGAAAGCGCACAAGTGTGTTGGGCTGAACATGCCTGATATTTTCAGCATTAAGGACCGGAACCTACAGTGGAACAGACCAATTGGACCATAAAATTAAGGCCAAAAGAACTTAAGTCCATTATCAGCTAAATGAAGATTTTTGAGTCCTTCCTTATGCAATTGGGTGCTCCAGAACTACTTCCACTGTATGAATATACGTAAACTGCGGCACTCTCTTACAACTTACGCTTTCAGCTAATTGCTGATCAACCAATTCAGCATACGTCGTGGAAGCTAAAATCTGTGGACTAGAAACTAGAATTTTTCACAATCACAGTGTAAGGGTGAGCAACTTCTTAGACGCTTCGAGAATCTCCTTAAGTATATTCCATTTAAGTAAATCGAGATCAAGCCCAAAATGAAGTGAAACAGAGAAATAACAGCTCAACCCATAAATTACATGCGATTCCGAATGGGGCAAGGCAAATCAGAGCTAGATACGAGACTTAGAGGCGCGACATATGGTGATTTAGAAATGATGACACTGCATCCTTACTTGAGAGAGAGCGCCTTGATCGAAGAGCACATCGCGGAAGAGATCACCGGCCCCCCAGTCCTTGCCATTGAGAGCGGCCGGATCGGCGCCGCAGGCTATCGCCTTCTCGAAGGAGAACCGGACGGCTCCCAGTGGGTTCGCCAAGCAATCGTACGGTAGTCCCACCATCTCTCTCTCTCTCTCTCTCTCTCTCTCGTTGGAGATTCTCTGAGTGAGTGCGTGCCAGTAAGCGAATGAGCGACGCCGATTTCTGAGGCTGGGAGTGGAAATAAGGCGCGATTTTCCCGCCAAATTGCGGGAGCTACAGTTCCCGCCATTTTCGGAGGCCACTTGCCCTATAAGGCCCATTGCGGGGCCTGGAATATATGGGCCCAATACCAAGAACCTGGGCCCCAGCATCGGCCCATTGGCAGGATCATTGATCGTGATCATCATGCCCGACGGTGGCGTCCGTTGACCTGATGGATGAACGGGCATGCGCGGATTTGAAGCTATGCCCGTGCAAACTTTAGGCGCCGCTGAGTGAGTCGGGCCGAAGATAAGTCCAAAGGATCATACACTCAAGGTGACCGATATAACTGAAATTTACACAAGGGGTGTTTGCAAGCCCTAGGTGAGTACAGGCACCAAAAAAGCCTTAAACTTATTATATTTATGTCAATTCGATCTTAAACCTTTTATTGATATCAATTTAGTCATAATCATTTTGTATTAGTGCCAATTAAATTCTAAACCTTTTATATTTGTGTCAATTCAGTCCTAAATCTTTTGTATTTATGTCAGTTACTTCAATTCGACTAATCTTAACCAAAAATAGCTAACTTGAGCGCCAATTGTCCTACATGGAACAACTGACATTAATGTGGACATTTTTTTAAATAATTTTTTTGGATTTTTTTCTTTTCTTGCACTTTATTTTTATTAAGGGCTAGCGAGGGTCGTTGGCCTGTAGGATAAACGATGCCCACATCATCAATTTATGGCCAAAATTGACTACATTAACTCAATTGAGACAAATGCAAAATGTTTATGCCTAAATCAGCATAAACGCAAGTAGTTTAGAATTGAATTGACACCAATAAAAGGTTTAGGACTGAATTGGCACTAGTAAAAGATTTAAGATTGAATTGACACTAATGCATCACAATAAATTTATGACTTGTTTAATACTTTTCCCGCCCTAGGCGAGCCTAGTCATTTTGGTCCTGGCACTTTACGGGAGGTTATTTTCGGGCTTTTTACATAAATGAGTTAAAAAATTTACCTTTTTATCGATTTTGGTTTTCGTAAATATTATTTACGAAATGATGGCTTGTTCGGCGCCGGAGGCGCCGAACAAGTCTTGAAAGCCCATAAACAAATCCCCCCCCCTTCCTCTTCTTGTTCGGTACTACATGTGCCAAACAAGTCTTCAAAACCCATAAACAAATCTCCCCCCACCCCCCCTCCCTTCTTGGACTTTTTACGAGCTTAGGGAAAGAAAAATTCATTTTACCAATTTGGATCTCCTCGGCTGGAAAATGCGAAAAAGGGGTCCGTTCGACAGCTGTGGTGCCGAACCCCCCACCCTCGCCGCGCCGCCGCCCCCACACACAAACTACGTCGTTTTAGACCAACCCGGGACCCATACGGTCTAGGCCGGACGCCCTTGAGGCGTGGGCCGGGTGAAACCGACCCGATCCGAAAAAAAAATCGAAAATATTAAAAAAATCAAAAAATGATTTTTGAATTCCGAGGAAAAATGGAAAATTCGTAGAAAATTATAAAAACACCGAAAAAATTCTAAAAAATTTCCATAAATCCCAAAATTAGGAAATTGACCAAAAATGGTTTTCCCTTTTAGACATTTCGAAATGACGATTTTACCCCTCCGGAAATTGACCATTTTAACGGGTTGGTCCTATTTTTGATGGTTTTCCCTTTTAGACATTTCGAAATGACGATTTTCTTAAAATTGTCTCGAAAAATTTCAAAAGTTTCTAAAAAATTCTAAAAATTAGCAAATGGGCCATTTTAATTGGCTAATCTTATTTTTAAGGATTTTTCTCATCTATCTTTTCAAAATGATGATTTTGCCCCTTATGGAAAAAAAAAGTGTTCACGAAAAAAATAGTCAGTATTTTAAATGGTCCAACATGGAAAGGTTTTTAAAATAAAATTTTGGCAATTTCTTCATATTTGTAGTCTACGAAATCTATTTTCTTATTTTCGAATATTTTCTTAATATGGAAAATAATATTAAAATTTACGACAAATTTCAAAAATTACTTTTCTTCCAAATTGGATCCTTAGGTTTCGTTAAAGCTTATAAATATGATTTTTCAATGCCTATAAATTCAACGATGTCAACACATAGCAATATCATATTTATGATGTAAAATTTTTGGTACATCAAATTTATAATAATACATAATTTTCGTCATTTGATGATTACATTCAACGATGGTGTCGTCCCCCTATGTGACCTCCTGTTCCGTAAGTAGGTTATCTTCGGTGTTCGGCAGGTCTAGTATTATATCGACAATGAGGTTCCGCTTGCGTGGATTGTGTGGATGACGAAGGAATATCCTTTTCTATTATTATTATTATTTTAATTTTATTTATTTTCTAATTTTCTTTTCCTTTTTTTGCTATTCTTTTTTCTGACTGAGTCAGTTCTACCCAACTCACAAATCGAAAGAGTCAACCAAAACCCACTTGGCTTTCAATCGAGACTAAAATGACAAAATTTTAGCAATTTTTTTATTCGTTTTTAATTATTTTTCCTCAATTTTTTCGAAATTTTCTATTCTTTGGGATTATTATTATTATTATTATTATTATTATTATTATTATTATTATTATTATTAAACTAATTATATGGTCATATTCATTACATTAGGCAACTAAAATCAACGGCTCATGTTTAACCAAACATCAAATCTACATTGTCCAATCTAATTACCAATTTCTACGACCTACATCTAATAAGGGTTTCCCACAAATTTATTCGTTATTCCTATAGATTTGGTCATAATTTTAATATTTTGAAATCATATCTAATTAGCCCTCCAAAATTTTAAATTTCATGATGAAATACAGGTTTAATACACACAAAATATTTCGTGAGACATGTATTGACATTGTCCGAACGGACCCCTTTTTCGCATTTTCCAGCCGAGGAGATCCAAATTGGTAAAATGAATTTTTCTTTCCCTAAGCTCGTAAAAAGTCCAAGAAGGGAGGAGGGGGGGATTTGTTTATGGGTTTTTAAAACTTGTTCGGCTCCTGAAGTGCCGAACAAGCCCCGAACAATTTTGTAAATAATATTTGCGAAAACCCAAATCGGTAAAAAGGTAAATTTTTTAACCTATTTATGTAGAAAGCCCGTTATTTTCCCGACCCTGCCCAATCAATTTTAAACATTTTCGATCGCGTCCCGAATTAAATGATGGACTGCCCGTCGAAGCGTCAGAGTCACGATCATCTCTATCAATGTGATTAATTGCTCTTTCAATGTATTAACGTGATCTAAGTTCGTTCGTCATAAAATAATAAATTGGAGCTCACAAGTTACTCATTTCTTATAAAGCAGCACGGTCCCAGAAACTAAACGGAGAGTTAAAATATGAAAACAGCCTATCTCCAACAGCAATTTGAAGGCTTGGATAAAGAGCAATCATGTTGGCTGCTGGTGACATTCCAGAACAGAACATACATTTCAGATAACCGTTGGGTACCAATTGGTCTAACCAGAACTATGTATGGCAATACAACTTAGAGATGGAGATTAAGGAGCAGCTTCCAGGTTCTCGTCTCTGTTATCTGGAGAAGAGCCTGGTGAAGAAGTTGCCTGATGACTTGGAGTTCTCCAGGCAAGCGACATGCGCATT
>JAGVVM010004802.1:0-18257 GCA_019149425.1 Psidium friedrichsthalianum | reverse complement strand
AATTTACTTGATTCCACCCATATGAAAATATTATACATATCAGTTAAGTGCCAGAGAGATAATTTAATATGAATTAAAAAAAAGCCAACCTATAAGCAAGCAGTCAGAATGTAGAGAGTGATATCAAGTTAATCAAACTCTTTTTTTTCTCAAAAACATATGGATCGAATCATCATTTCTCTATCGTAACAAATGTTGCATCAACAATCATCTCAATTTAAACAAAATACCATCGTTTTGAGCTTGTAAAGGAAAGAATAGAAAATGAGAAAAGGAAACTAACAGTGAATTGCCAAGAAGTCCACAATTATGATTCTCAAGTTGCAAGATGAGGCAATATACATGTTCAATAAGTGAGATGTTAACATAAATGATGTAACTCACGGGGTGCAAAGATTGAGCCATCACTGTCATAGTCTCTCCAGTTGAGAAAGCTGAGTTGGCAAGGGGCATCTCATTTCCAATAAGGGAGCTCAAAGAAGACCTGTACTTCTGAAACTCTGTGCCATACTTGGCTTCGCATCAATTGTCATTCACGAACGCCTCCCATTCTCTTCTTCAAATAACCAACAGTTCCTTCATGCTTTCGACACATTCAAGCTCCTCTTGAATAGCCTATAAAGACTGCAGATGTAAAAAAAAAAAATATACAAAGATCAGAATTTGCACAGTGAAAAGCTCTTTTGTCATCGAAACCAGTTTTCTGCTGTCATTTTCTACTCAAACAGTCTGGATGAAGCGAACACTAGAAACCTCCCTAGAACAGCCATCATGATAATAACCTCCGACATTACCAAATTATAGGATAGCTTTCGTTGTGGTACCCAAAACGATTTGTTCAGACCTGGAAAACACTTGGATACTACCAAAAAAGGAATTTTTGCTTACAATTTTAAACTGCCATGAGCTGCCTTCCACTCTAAAGTGCAAATTAAACACGAAAATACAGAGGATTAGATTATAACGACCACAGCTAATAATCTCCAGAGCTTAAAAAAAAACCTCCTTTGACAGAAAACCATCCGTTATATGCAGCGAGGCAATATTTTCCATAAAGAAAAGTACGCGACAAAAAATTCCCAGACGACCGTAAAATCGAACTCAAATTCCACCGAAAGGGCATGGGAAATGAAGAAGAGCCCATGAGAACGAATGAGGTCCATACAAGCCAGTCATCGAAGATCCAGTAGGACCAAGGACCCATCCCTCCGCATTACCGGCAAGCAGACACGGAATGAGCTTCGGGAGAACAAGCAAGTTAGAAAGATGCCAAATCCAAAAAAAAAAAAGCACATTCACGTGGCGAGATCGTCTGCGCGCAAGAAAAGAGGAAAATCGCCGTTTGCAAATGGCAAGCATTGAGCAGCTCCGAGATTGGAAACGAAAACAAAAAGCAAGAAGAAGAAGAAGAAGAAGACTAGAAGGAAACCACGGAAGGGGGCATAAACAGAAAGCCAACCTTTCCGCTGAAGGGGAGGAGAGAATCTGAGCCTCTCCCCCCCCCCCCCCCGATCAGCTCACCTCAAAACAGCAAACACAGTAGAAAGAGAGAGAGAGAGAGTCCCGAGTGTAATGGCGTCGTAATGCTTCCGTGTCCACGCAGTTTCGGGCCTTTTCCCTTTCAGATCTTAAAAAACGAAACGAGATCGGAGAAGGAGAGGGAGATGCAGAGGTCATGTCCGTGGAAAGCAAGTGATAAGAAGTGGCCGGACCGGAGGACAAAACGTTGAAAACCCGAAATGTTAAAAATCATTTATTTTCCGTACCATTATTATCCATTATTCAATTGCAGAAGAAAACAAAAAAGGTCAGAACTATCCTTTATAAAATAATACTAAAATGTAGAGAAAAATGGCAACTTTTTTTACGCTACCGAATCACCCTTGCCGCTGCGTTCAATAACGGGGAGCCCCTGAGTTGAAGATTTACAAATTCATTTTAAGTTTCTTAATTATATAGACGATGGGCAGAAAAGGTCAAAAAAAAATGAAAAAAGAGGGGAGAGAGAAGGGGCTGTTAAGGCGGGAAAGCTCCAAAGTGCGACCTTTCCTGTGATGAGGCACCTAACAAAATACAAAATGGCGTCGTCCGTAGAGATTTGACCCTTCAGCTTCCATACATTTTATGTGGCCGGCCACCTTTTTCTTTTCTTTTTTTTTTTTCTTGAGTGCTTCCTTGATTTTTCTTTTTGCTGATTGTATTTTCATTTAGTTGGATGGATGATCATACAAAACGTGGGTCGACGAGCAGTGTTGATTATCTCGCGAAATAATTAGCTTGAAAACGCGTAAAAATAGATCTTTTCCGGGCTTTTCACAGGTATTTAATCGAATCCCGGCCCAAGAGGGGCGGTTCCCGGCACGGTGAGCAGCTCCCGCATCCCCCACTTTCCTCGAGCAAAGGCTGATGTCGATCCGACAAGCGGTTCTTGCATTTTCTCACGGCGGATCGAGGTCGATACCCTTTTTCGGTTTCCATTGGCGTTGTCCCAAATATCATGTGCTAGGTCAATGGCTGGAACCCTAGAACATTGGGAGAGGGGATGTTTTTTTCTTTTTCTTGTTTCGTTTTTCCTTGGTAGGCCCCCATGCGGGATCACTTTGTTTGCTCTTCCTCCTCGGGACCTGGCCACCCCAATTTGCGCATCGCCAGGTGTAGAGTGCGGGGGAAGATCAAAGGCTCTTTAGTCCCGTCACGTGTGTGGTAAATTTCGATACCCTTTAGGTTAATTAGATAATTTGTCTAGATAAATTTCTTGGGTTTATTTAAAGAAGAAGGAAAACAAAGCGTCCGGTGCTTGCCGGACGCACCGTAGCTAGGAAAGCCCAACAGCCGCCCTCGCCGGCTAGCGCCTGAAGGCAGAATTCTCCCAAATGGGAGGGAACAGGGATGAGTGGCTGAAAGAGAAATTAAATAGGGTTTTGTAATTTTTTTTTATTTCAATTTTTGGGTTTGGTTTTGGCGGATGACGACGTGTAGTCCCGATTGATTAAGCTCACGAGAAAAGAACAGATCGACTCTTCACCAGCCTTATTGATGGACGCCAACTTTATAGCTGCGTCTGCAGAGTTGTGAAGGGGCCAACCAAGAACCAGCTCCAACAACAAATGACCCAACGAGGTCCGACAATTGTGGCATTTAAGACACCATGACCATGACCCAAGTTTCTGTTTTTTCCCTCATATCTTGTCTTGCCCTTTTTGAAGTCTCTCTCCTCTCTCGATCTCTCTCGAAGGAAAAGTTAGGACAGCAATGGCAGCGAACCCGTACGTGCAGCCCAACAACCATGTTAAGGTATAGGGATGAAGAAAAGGGTGATACCAGATCAAATGATTCAGCTCATAAAGCAAAGTTCTTTTTTTCCAGCTTTTAGGCACCAATCTTGAGATTAAAATTTTTCTCGGAAAACTTAGGTAGAGATAAACGGACAATGATCGATGATCGATGACATTGAACACGCCACCACATTGCTTCTTTAGGAGACAAACAAGGTTCACCTACTTACTCATTCCACTGAAAACTACAGTCTGTGTGCACACAACCTAATCATGTGGCGGTTCTGGCCCCCAGTTCCTTTTTTTTCTTTTTTGGCCAGTAGTTGAGCTGTTTCAATGGCACTGCAGCTGAGGGTGAAGTAAAGCAAATCCCACCAATTTCCAATGCAAAATGCCGCTCTCTTTTCACTACTCTGCAGGGAAGAGTCTAAAGCTGAAGCGAAAGGAGGCCAAGATTCTGAATCATCGGTTCTTTGAATTCAGCATGCATTCATTCCCTTATGCTATGCTAACCAAAGGGTCCTGTAGCATGAACCCAAAGCTACCCAACAAACCGCATTTGCAAAAATCCCCAAACAAGGGTCCCCAATCATGTGCTCGCAACTAAAAAGAAATCATGTGCTTGATCATTGCACTAGCTATTGCGAATGATCTAAAGGAGAGAGGATTGTGACTTTCTACTCTGCCACATGAATTTCGTGCGTAAGCTTCCCAATGCATCCACAACAAGCATTGACTTTACCGTGCGGAAGAAAAGTTAAGAAGCACCTAACTTCAGCTGAGGGAAGAAGACAAGCTCCGGTGAACTTTTGCTCCACAACAGGTGTCCAGAAAACAAATTTCATCCGCATAGAATATCTCACTGGACGAAACACAGCTAGAAAAAGCAGTACAAGAGATTGATATGAAGATGAAATTTAAAATCTACAATCAGCACATACAAAGATAGAATTTTAGAACAAGATTTATTGCCCGTTTCTTCAAGACATGCTTTGTCTATCCTTCAACATGGAGCTTTAATCTGATGCACACCGTAATTTAGAAGGCATGACCAAAAAAAAGAATCTGCCTCTTCTTGAACCGCAACTAAAGTACATGAATAAATTAGACAGACAAAATGAACAGAAAAAATATTCTTATTCTATTGTCAACTGCAAGGGAACACACCGGTGCCATCAAAATTCCGTCAAATTGTTAAAACTCATTTCGCTGGGCTTAGCTAAAAAAGGGCAGCCTTATTTTATGGCGTTAAAATTTTTTTACCAAAAATGCGTAAGCTCTCCATAACAGCTTGAATTCGATCTGATATAGCATTATACAGAGATCTCTGTGCTGCCTCATCAAGTCCACGTGGAGATGCACTAGGCCATCCCAAAGTAGGAAGCGAAAAGTCACGAGAAGTGGTTATTGCCATTTCCCTCATTTTAGGAAGGTTGAACTCAATTGGCTCACCTACAACAATATTAATTCTTTTATTACATAGGGGAAGAAGAGGTCTTCTGCCACGGAAATAGTTTTTCAGGCATAACCTGAAAAGAATTTGAAAATCAATGAGAAAACAATGTCCAAGCAAAAAAACAAATCAACCATATCAAATCAAACAAGGTTGTTTTTCATTAAGAGCATAATTTTTTACGATTCAGCAAAACTTTTTGCTTTTCCCACCAAAGTACAAGTCAATATTTATATGTTGTGAAAGCTTCCAGGTATTTCGTCAAAGAAAGGACAAAGAGAGAAATATTGACAAAAACAGAAACATTCATTTAATCCTTATGTTGCAACACTAAAGATGGTGTATGAAGTCTGCTGCTCATCTAACAGGGAGGTAGTCTCAAAAAATTAGAAAGTGAAGCTAATAGAAATTGATCTGTGATCAGTACGCTCTCACGTGTACTGATAATGTTTCTCCCTTATGTGTCTGGATCAGAAGCTGAATTTGGATGCTACGTGAAAGTGATCCTTCAGTATTCCAAGAAATACAAGCCCCCAGCACAGGAAATCACCATCTAGTATTTTGTTTGCATAACTCCTAAGTTTTGAAGATATTGCGCAACAACAGTAACTATAATGAACTCCTTGTGTAAGCACTGAACACCAAGTCAAGCATGTCCAGGTCCTTACCATAAAAACCAAAGTTAATTCCCCTCACAACAGATTCGCATACGAAATCATTATCAAGGAGCGATATTCTATCAGTAGAAGAAGTGAATTAGGACAAAAAGGTGTATGTGTCTCGTCACTGAAACTGAGAAGCATAGATAGACACCTAACAGGTGGACCAACAAGTTGACCTGATATATAATTAGTGAATTGGTGCATCCAATAGACTGGTATACAGTTACTACTTCCATGCTAATCTCCAAATTACCTCTTGAAGTCCATGGTGAACGATCGGCAGAACTACTGGAGTTACAGGGGCTCGATTAATTAGACAAGCAGTTCCCCACTTTAATCGTCGTATAGGTCCATCTTCTTGGGACACTTTTCCTTCTGGAAATGTATGCAACTGCAGATCAGCAATATATTCAGTAAAGCTACCATTGTCGATGCACATGATTGGGGGGAAAGAGGGTTTAAAAATCAGAGAAATCAAAAATATATTTGTCCACCATTATGGATAGTGCACTTATTTAGGCTATACATACAAGCTCCATAAACCATTTTTTCTATCCTTAATGCCTGCACTATGCAGACGATTGCCTTCTTAACTACAACAGGCAACTAATTGCCTTTTGCATCCGTTGGTTAAAACATAGAAAAATAATAACCAAGAGAACCTGATTATCTTTCCTGGACATATTTGCAAACCTTCAGAGTTTGATCATATGTATGCATACTCAGTCTAGTGAAAAACCTCAGCAATCATGTATATCTTCTTGACAAAGCATCATAACGAAAGTTGTCTCGGATACATTCATTGACCAGGTACACATAAAATTAAGCCCACAGATCAGCCATCTTACTTGACAGAAGAATTAAATACTTGAAGGATAATTAAACTATAAATAACACTTGAGGGGGACGTGAGAAATGAATACCCATTCTCCATCACTTAATCGCTCGAGAGCTTCGTTCATGTGTTCTTGATATACACCAGCACCCCTGGTAATAGGTATGCATTTCCCTGCATCATTACTGCTTAAGAAACAAGGCATGCGTAAAGAGTTTTCGCAACATTATCTACCATAAGCCAAAAAACAATATTTCAGCAAGACTAGCCACAAATGCAGAAAAGTTAAGTTCACAATCTGAATAAGACCTCCGTAAGACCACGGCAACAACAGCTTTGCCCACTTCTTGTATATCCCGGACAACCAAGCTAGTATTGAAGAATGCAGGAGAAATAAATTAAGATAGAGAAATCTTCCCTTGACGTGGTTTTGAATGTAAAGAATCATGACCATTTGAGTTTTTGTTCTAGGACCAGCTTGGGTTCATAGGCTTAACAATACAAAAATATGAAGTAACTGTCCATAGTACCAGAAAACCACCATAGTGAATCAATGACTGTCTGGCCACACCATTGAAAAATTCATGTGGCAAGGTTAAGGTATGTTGCATTATTTGCTCATTCTTTGCATGAGGTGGAAGAATGAACCCCTCAAACATAAGTTGAAAAAAATCAATGAGAAAAGCTTTTTCTGGCAGGAAAAATCTTAATCAACAAATTACTGAGAGAGGAACTAAGTGTGTGCTCTAGTTCTTCAAATTTCTCTTTCTCATGCCAATACTTATCCCATTCTCATTGGAGTGAACATTGCCAGCTTGAAAGATACAAAAGAAACAGGTCTCAGAAGAGAAAGGTTGGCAACCTCTGACTGAAATGAATTTTCTTCTGGAAATGAAGCATTTTAGGCACATTTGCAGGGCTAACCTTCCAGATATAAACTATATTTGAGTACAGTGTAAGAGTCAGCTACTGTTATATCATTGATCTAAGCAAGCTCCTGTGATTAGGAGTAAGAAACCGAAAATGTCAACTTAAAAGTATAGGAAGGAAAATTTATTGCAAAGAGCATCAAAAGTAACAACATATTACCTACCAAGTCGAAAAATATATGAGAGCACTGCATTTTTAAAGCAAATGTCTTCAGCAGCTAGTACCCAGCGAGCCATTCTTGCATCCATGGTGGGAAATCCCTTGAATCCCCACATCACAGGATCGTCCAACCTGATCCCATTAGATAAAAAGCTCAAGACAAATAGCCAGCTATTACAATGAAAGAGTACATTCAGACAACAACTGAAATACACTTCGTGCCAACCACTAATTGGTGCTATCACTTTTTGGCATCGCACGCGAGGACGACATTGCTGTAACTATCATAGTAATCCCCCTAATTTATCAACCTTAATTTGCCAAAAAATGCGCCAAATCATGGCCATCACCCCCGAGCTAAGAAACTTTCATCAAAGTCTCCTTATGAAATCAAACCAATAGCATGTAAAATAACCATATAGGAATCAATAACAAGCAGTTAAACTAAAGCTCGGATACAGCAAACAGATCCACAGTTCAACTGAGCCAAGATTGCTCATTTGATGCAATGGAATTCAAATGCAGCTCCTCAGTGGGGTCTAAATGCGTGCAACCTTCCATCTTCGGTTGTAAATGAATTCACCGTGGCTCATTAGCTAATAACTTCAGAAATTCCCGACAGTCCAATGCAGACTCTTCACCAATCGATCAAACAATCTATCGGTGCCAAACTTAACTCACCACTCGTCAACAGGCCCCGCATAGCAATCCAACAGACATAGCCCCGACTTCACAAACAACAAAGGAAGGGTGAAAATAAAAATGGAAAAGGGACCGAGTACTGACGTGGACATATGGTTGCTGACGGTGAGGAGAGGGACGCCGGGAGGGCGGTGGCGGACGAGGCGGAGGAGGGTGTCGGCGTTGTGGACGGTGGTGGTGTTGAGGAGGTTCGCCACCGCCTTCGCGAACGCACCGACGGCCATGAACACCACCCTCCTCGGCATTCCTCGCAAGTGGGTCCCGCTGGCGGCCCACTCCATCTTCCTCTTCGCCATTTCGAACGAGAACCACGAAAGGGATTCCCTTCTTCGCCTCTCTCTGAAGGGGTACCGTGACGTGCAGAAAGCGAGGCGAAGATTTTAGTGGATCTCGGGTCTGAATACGGGTTTTGGACTTTCGAGGTCATGTTAGAAGAGCCTATACTTTTCTCGTCTCTTAAATTTTTTTCCTCATTGAGTTTCATACAGTCAAATATACGTAATAATATAATAATACTTTATTGCTCCGTTTATTTTCGCAAAAAATAAATAATTTCAAAAATATTTCATTAAAAATAATTACTTTTATTAATTAAAATACTTAATCAATGAAGAATGTTTTCATTATTGATAATAATTTATATCTCGATATATTTTGACGAATGATAAACGATATAAGCAATCATTTAAAAAAATATTTTTCAAATTATTCATTTTCCGTAAAAGTAAATGAATCATTAAGATATTTGAACTTCTACACGAAATTTGGTGATAAGACTACCGGAGTGATTGGGATTTGCAGGTAGAGATGATCAATCTTAGAATGAATAGTTTCCACATCAAGAAACAACCTACCTTGTAGAGCCAATTTTGATTTTTGGAGCCAAGATCCAAATCGATCTCCTTAGGCTGCATTTGGTCTTCGAGATTTCTAGTCATAATAGAACTAAATATGATAAAATAAGAAATTCAATGATTTTGTCATATCATATATATTATTTGATAAATTATGAATATAAAGTCAAATAAATACAGGCAAAGCACGGCTGAGATCAACTCTATCTTGTTAAAATATCATAATGCTTTAAAAAGTATTCAGTGATAAGTTCTGATAAGTAGGTTATTATTGAGCAGAGATTTGTGCCATTTAAATTAAGACATGATATCAATTGAGTAGACCCAATAGAAGCGAGGGTCTTAATTTAGAATCGAATTTTTTGAGAATGATTCGCTCGTCTTAATCATTGTCTTGTCAAATGAGTAAACAAGTGTTGAATATTGAAATTATTTAGCCTCTTTTCACAAGTAGAAAATATATTCATGCAGGTCATCTAAGAGAACTACTATAAATTCGATAATCAACCTCGAGTTCTTCATAGCATGTCAAGAGCCCTTTTCGAATGTTGAAAAGTTTCAAGTGACTAAAGAACGAGGAACATGATCTCATATTATGCTAAACTATCAATTAAAGAATGAAGTCTTGGAGATACTCGACTTTGCTACTAGAGACCCCAACATAGAGTCGCCAGAGAGGTGGCCCCACTTGATAGTTGCCATAGCTAAAAAGACAGCCCGATGGGGAGGAGAGGCGATGGTTGTGGGAAAAACTCGATTCTTTTCGTGTCTACTCTTTTAATAAATTTTATTTGGGTATATCTCATCTCATACCCTAGGATATTTTTATCCATGCTATATTTCCATTCATCCTGTCCTAGACATCTACCAAATATAGGATATGACATATTTTATCTCGACGACCAAATGCAACCTTAAGGAATCGGCCTAGAATTGAAATCAAGTGATTGCTGACTAGTTCGAGGATCGACTATGGATCAAGCCCCACTTTAAGGCATATAATTACAAATTTTGAAAAGACACCCTGCCAACAATACATGTCATTGTGGTTAAAATGCGTTAATGAATTCCCTAATCTTACTAGGTTGGAAATTCACCTCGGACATATAAGTCACTTTTTCAAACAGAAAAAGCTAAAAAACGATTCTCGGTATGAAATTGAAATTTTTTTTACTCAAGGTGTTTTTAAAAAAAAAAACAAACAGTGTCTCAATAATTGCCTTTTGGTACATTCTCGTAAAAAACTTTAAAATGAAGTATGTTTTTTTTTAAATGAATAAAAGCAAGCTTTTATGGAGTTCATATATTATATGGGACATATAAAGTTTCGGGGAGAATTATGGTCCCTTTGTTATATATATTCTATTCAAGTGATATCACATCATGTCGGTCTTCACCTCTTGATCCACGAAGCACCAATATTTTCCTCCCGTAGTGGAAAGCTACTTATACTCTACAAAAATCCACCTTTATATACAAGATAATATTAGCTACATAAAGTCAAAGCATCTTATCTATATAAAAGTTCAATTAATTTATCGTGCCTCATTCTTGCTTGAAAACCCTCTTTTACAAAAGCCCTCAATTTTAAGTTTGAGATATGTTTAATATAACTATCGATAATGATAATAATAATAATACTAGTAATAGATGCATACCCACGTGCGTGCATTTAATAAAATACTTCATCGACAGAAACTAATTGCAAAACCTCCCACGGATGCCGCTTCCTCCGCGGTTGCCGGGCCTCGCCCATGGCTGCTGCCAATGCATAGAAGCTCACGTGTATATATAAATTATTTGCTTAGTATATAATATGATAGATTGTAGAGCATATTATTCACTTATTAGGTGTATAATTTGTTCAGGTGGTGCTTAGGTAGCAGCTGTTTTTGTGGAGAAAACACCAACAATTTTCCTTGCAATAAGAAGAGAACAATTCTAGCAATTTATATTATTAGGTGGCAAGCTCGGAGGCAGTACTTTGAGAGGAATAAAAAAACATCAAACTACTAGGATGTTGGTTTCCAAATGGATTTAGGTAAAGATCTTCGTTAGATCATGGAATCTTGTTCTTTCCTTTTGGCCATCCCCTGCCACTGGCCGGTTGCCCAGGATAGCCACTATGTCACTATTGCTCGCAAAGCAGGATGATGTCCTAATGTCCTTGCGCGATAAATCACATTGTCTTGTCATGGAAGTAATTTGGATATGACTCGAGGAGCCCATGTTCCATTTGCAGCCTATGGGCCTACCATCAACAGTTCTCATCACGCCATTCACCAACTTTCCAAATCACCATCGATTTTGCTACGGAGGGAGCACCGGCTCCGATTCAACTCAGAATCCAGCGTAATTGATACGGTTCTAGGCCGATTTCGGAGAGAACCGGTTTGGTCCTCGATTTCGAAGTTCGTATATCGGCTTGCTCGATCGGGATCCCGGCAATCAATGATTTAGGAACAAGCCAATTCGACTCTCCGTTCCCATTATCCATAATCGAGTCTTTCGAGTTCTAACTTTTAAGATCATTATTGTTAATTTTACTTTTGCAAGTCGGCAATTTCCTTATGTGAAAATTACCACTTTGCCACGGTGATGTATGGGTTTACTTTTAGGGTTAGATGATTTACTTCACGGGTGAGGTCTCTCGTTCAAGTCCAGGATGCCCTAGCTGCGCCAAGGAAAGTATCATGAAAAACCCTAAATTAATACACCCGTGACAAATTTATCCCAAATTATTTTTTTGACAGCAAAAAATCATAAAATGTTAAACCTATAATAAATCTACCCCAAACTATTTTTTTGACCATTAAAAACTCCAAACCATTACACTCGTGACAAATTTACCCCAAACCGGTACATTCATGATAAATTTACTCTTAATTAGTTTTTCATTACATGTTGCCATCAAATTATAAAGTTAGACGACACATGACAATTGACGAATGTATAAATTTGAGATTTTTATCCTCTGTTTGTCACAGATGCATCAGTTTGAGATTTTTCGTAGTATTAACACGATTTAAAGGGAAACTAACAAAGGGCAAATTTATCATACGTGTACCGGCTTGAGATTTTTGATGGCCGAAAAATTTAGTTTGAGGTAAATTTATCACAGATGTACCGATTTGAGATTTTTGGCGATAAAAAAATATTTGATCAAATTTGTCACCGGTATACCAATTTAGAGTTTTCTGCGGTATTAACCATTACTTTTATAGAGGGCCACTTGTAGAGATAATACTGTCAAAGAATGAAAAAAAAAAAAAAAACAAGGTGGCTAACACCGTAGCAATCTAGTCGCGTGCTTTCTATTGAAAACAGATGATGGTCAAGATTCGCGCGCAGACACCTATTTTGAGCAGGTCAAACGAGAAAAACACTTGACACACGTCTAAGGCAAATGTTCACCTAGATCGACGATCGAACGAATGAGCCCCGATCTTTGAATCAAGGACCCAGGTCGCCGGCAAGCTTCTAGCATATCATATCAAATGGGACAACTTTTCCGCGCTTTCGAACCATGCTCCGGTGTCGCGGTCGGCTAACCGCGAAACGTAGAACGTAATTAAAATCTTCTGTTCTTCACAAGATAAAGAAGTAAGCACGTCATCGTCATTGATTAATGGCGTGCGATTTAAAAAAAAAAAATTCTCTCGACGTTGGGGGTTCGTTCCCATCTCGTGCTCTCCAGATGAGCCTACCCACAGTTTTTTTTTAATGTCTTGAATTGCAAAAAGTCAAAGCTCTAAATCAAGTGAAATCACCAAGTGAAATGACCCCCGGGATAACCCCACCACTTGCGGTTGTTTCCACGAACTCTTGCACTTCAGTCCTAGATCTTGCCATTTGTAATGAATAAGAAAAAGTGGGTCATTCGCTTCTCATTCGTAAGAAGGAAATATATATATATATAGTTGGAAATTAACATCTTCCGTAAGTTTTATTAACGGGCGATGCCGATCATACTTGCAAATCGCTCGGGACAATTTCGATTGACTTCGATCTCGGACGAAAGGAAAACCGTGTCTTATGCACGAGATGGCGACGTTGCAAACAAATTACATTTCGGTCAGCCTGATCGAATAGCGACCTTGGCGTGAGTTGGGAGGGAGGATGGAGAGATCATCTCTCCTTTTGGTCAACAACGTACTTAATTAACATATAATCAAGGGCGCGATAAGAATTCCCAACTAATTTATAGTTGCTTACGTTTGGGTATTTCGAAAGCGACGAGATTTCCATAAGAATACATATTCTGTCCACGGACGACCAACCGCTCGCCTGAGGGACGGCCCCGAGAAACCACCAAAAGAGTCCGAAGCCCAGGCCCCTCCTCGATGCATCTAGAAACAACAAAAATGCTTTGGCTCTACTGTTGACTTTACGATTTTTGTTTGACCATCCGCACCCTTAATCGCAAGTGGGACATGTATTGCGCAAGATACCTCAGCCATGGCCAAAAAACATGCTCGAAGTCCACCAACTTTGTTCAGGGTACACGTTTCGCGCCTGGATCGGTCCATGGAGAGCACTCAGAAAAAGATGCATGATGAAGCCCGAAAGAAAAACAGAGCACTAAACAAAGGGCGTTTTGGGAAAAAAAAAGGAGCTTTAAAGGCCGATTTGTGCAATTTGAAAAACCATCTTTGTTAGGTACCTGGCAAAGGGGTGAGCAGAGAGAGACCACTTCAGCTCTTCCCCGACCACAATCTGATCATGATCCCATGATCCTGTCGACAAGTTGCTCGAAACCCTTCCATTAAATAATCTTTCTAGTCAATGGAAAGATTTGACATATTCTCCAGGGAACTGGATAAAAAAAAAAAAGTTGGGTTATTCCAAAGCACCACTAGGGAAAGAAATGATTATGTTAGTTAATCACATACTTAAAGAGAGATTTGGAAAAGATGTGGTCTGTGGTGATCCAATCCCCCCTGGAATAAAGCTGGGCTTCTGGCACCAAATGCCAGGTGGTGATTTCTTTTTTTTAGTGGGTTTGTTTTTTTTTTTATGTTTGAAAGTTTGGGATTTGAACTATTTTTTTTCTAATGTGATTTTGGGGGTATATTTGCAAAAGAAGTGCACTTAAGATGTCTAGGGGCAGCAAATATCAAATCAAGTCAAGAGGTGCTTTTGAAAATGTGAAATTTTGGTAGTTGACGCGGGTGATTTTCTTAACGCTGACTAAAAGAGATTGTTCACCGTCGATTTGTTATTGCCACCCCCACGATGGGTACTCCCTTCGTTTCTTAAAAATGTTTCAAGTGGCATTTCGTTAGATTTCATTAGTTTGACTTTGTTTGATTATTCGATCAAATACGACGCCCTGGCATGTTCGCTTACCACGACGATCATATCGCCTCCCACCCCAGCAAGGGCCGCGTGAACGTGGCCCGCAAAGGCAACGGCCGTGTGTGACCGTAGGCACCGTCACTGGGAGGGTCTCGCATTGCCACGACAAGGACCGCGTGACCCTCTCTAAGTCGTCACTTGCCATTGATAAGAGCCAGGCAAGCGGTTGCTAGCGGTCGTGCGATGGTTAGGACCCCCCATCTCCCCACCACCTCTCTTCATGCGAGGCTCTCGCATTGTCATGATAAAGGCTGCGTAACCCTCCATGAGTCGTCACTTTGCCATTGACGAGGGATAGGCGACCGTTGCTGGTGGTCATACGGCAAGCAGGACCCCCTCTCCACTCCCTCTCTTCATGCGAGGCTTAGGCTGTTGTACACCAAGCCAGACGAGGTCACTCTCGTTAGATTCTCGTTGATGGATAGGTGACGGCAGTTCACCCTCCCATCTCATTCTGTCTCGCCCTTTCTCGCTCATTAGGTGCTCGTTTTTTTTTTTTTTGTCGGTGCGGTGCTTATTTGATCAGCCGTCACATATCAGTTTTCTCAGCCGGGTCGGCATCGCGGCTTCGCCAATCAACACAATGCCGGCCACAGCTGTTTAAAGAAGCGCTTTGCTCACCCGATAACAAACTGAGAAAAAAATCGCGAAAAACCCGCTAAATTTAGAGGACGAAAACCCGACTTAAAACGTGGGAGCACATCCCAAACCCCGCTTCCATCTGCTGCCGTCGGGGTTCTCCATTACAAACGGGGGACCAAGAACCAAATCGAGGCGTGGAGCACAGTAGATTTTGTCCACAGTAATAGGTTGACGGACGGAGCCTCGAAAATCTAGGAACAGAGAGCTCCGCCGGAAATTTTCCAAGAGGAATAACGCGCGGAAACGGAAACGGAAACGGAAACAGCAGCAGCAGGGTGCAAAGTTGGTGAGAGAAAGAGAGAGAGAGATCCACAGGTCTGCTCTGCTCTGGGGAGGAAGAAGACAAAAATGGCCACCGTGTAAAAGGAAAAAGGAGGGATTTTTACCCGCCCCGGGGGGGGTTAAGTTTCCTCTGCAGGAAGGAGCTTCACTTTCACACACCCACACACACGCACGCACTCTGTCTATCTCTGTCTCTATCACTAGAGGAAAGAAGGTGGGGGGTGGTAATGTCATCCATCATCAATCATCATCTCCATCGTCTGGAAAAGCAAAGAAGAAAGTCCACCATCCCCACTCGCGCAACCGCCAGCCGCCCCAGAAAGTAAACGCCTCACGAGGACACACACTCTCTCTCTCTCTCTCTCTCTCTCTTCGATCTCATTACTAGATCGTAATCCCGCTTTCCCTACTTTCGTTTTCTTCTTTCTTCTTCTTTTTTTTGTTTTTTAATCTCCTCCTCCTCTTCTTCTTCTTTCGATAATTAATTATAGCTGCTTGTTCGTATCAACGTCACGCTCTCTCTCTCTCTCTCTCTCTCTCTGTACACTCTGTGGTCAATGGCTTTTCTCTGCGACTCCCACATCTTGTACTTCCACGCCCCCCACAACCACCAACACCACCACCCACACCACCACCACTACGTCCTCCAATCCATGACACCTCCTCCCCCATGAGGCCAGACTCCCCCGGACCCGCCACGCCTTGCGCCTGCAGAGCCATGTTCTGCTGCGCCGGGCTCTGCCACCTCGCCCTCCTCCTCCTCGCCTGCCACGCGCTCTCCTCCTCCGCCGCCTGCGACCCGTCCCATCGGGACGCCCTCCGCTCCTTCCTCTCCGGGGTCTCCACCCTCCCCTCCGCCGACCCCTCAATTGGGCCGCCGAACCAGACTGCTGCCGCTGGGAGGGGGTCATCTGTGACGCCGCCACCGGGCGGGTCCTCAGCCTCTTGCTCCCCGGCCGCCTCCTGAACGGCACCCTCTCGCCATCGCTCGGGAATCTGACCTCCCTCACCCACCTCAACCTCTCGCGCAACCGGCTGTCTGGCGCCCTGCCCGCCGATTTCTTCGCTGTGCTCGGCGAGCTCCGGGTCCTCGACCTCAGCTTCAACGTGCTGTCCGGCGACATCCCTGACCTTCCCCGGGACAACGCCGTCCAGACCCTGGATTTTTCCAGCAACGCCTTCCGCGGCCCGATCCCGCCATCGATCTTCCATTTCGGGTGGAACCTGACCAGTTTTAACGCCAGCAACAACAGCCTCGCCGGCGGAATCCCCTCGCCCATCTGTGACCCCACGACAGCCAACAGTTCGCGCCTCGTCCGCTCGCTCGACTTCACGAGCAACAAACTGAGCGGCGAGATCCCTGCTGGGCTAGGGAGCTGCTCGGACCTGGCGGTCTTCCGGCGGGCTTCAATTCGCTCACCGGGGAGCTCCCTGGCGACTTGTACGCTGCCACGTCCCTCGAGGAGCTTTCTCTGCATTTGAACCGTTTGAAGGGGCCGATTGGCGATGGGATTGGGAATTTGAGCAATCTCCGGGTTCTTGTTCTGTACTCCAACAATTTCAGTGGCTCCATACCTGACAGTATGGGAAGTTGGCCAAGCTTGAGTATTTGCTGCTTTATATCAACAATTTGACTGGATCGTTGCCTTCCTCATTGAACAACTGTGTTAGCCTCAAGAAATTGATCCTGCGGGTCAACCACTTTGGAGGACATATCTCGGCGTTTGACTTCTCTCCGCTGCAGCAGCTCACGACGCTCGACCTCGGCGACAACAACTTCACCGGTGAACTGCCCCCAAGCCTTTACTCCTGTAAGTCATCATCGCGATTCGATTTGCCACTAATAGGCTCGAGGGGCAAATCTCGCCGGAGATACTCTCGCTGCAATCGCTGACTTTCTTATCGATTTCTAACAATTCCCTGTCAAACATCACCGGGCGATCGGTGTATTGATGAATCTGAAGAACCTTAGTGCTGTTATACTGTCCAAGAATTTCTTGGGCGAAGCCATGCCTCAAGATGATAATATAATTCATTCAGACGGATTCCCGAGTCTCCAGATTTAGCGCTAGGTGGTTGCCAATTGACAGGGGAAGTACCCATTTGGCTGAAAAGGCTTAAAAAGTTTGGAAGTTTTGGACTTATCGCAGAACTTCATCAAGGTACCATTCCAGGTTGGTTTTCTGGCTTGCCAGATTTGTTCTACTTGGACTTGTCAAGTAACCTTCTGAGCGGCGGATTCCCAGCTGAGCTAACACGTTTTACTGCTTTGACCATCGGCGAATCCTATTTCTTGGCTGAACCCAGACTTCATCTCGAGCTGCCAGTTTTTGTCATGCCGCATAATGCGACCAATCAGCAGTACAATCAACTCTCAAATCTCCCACCTGCTATTTATGTGTATAACAATAGCCTTACCGGTCCTATACCAGTTGCTATTGGCCGGTTGACATCTCTGCATGTTCTGGAGCTCCATCACAACAGTTTTCGGGAAGCTCCCTAATGAGTTATGTCTCCTTACGAACTGGAAAAACTAGACCTTTCTTATAACAACTAACCGGAGCAATTCTGCATCCTCAAAGGTCTTCATTTCTTGTCCTCGTTCGCGTTGCCTACAATGATCCTCAAGGGCCGGGTACCAACAGGAGGGCAATTGACACCTTCCCTAACTCCAGCTTTATGGGAAACCCGCAGATTGTGCGGTGAAGTTTGTACAGAATAAGACTTAATATTCACCCAAGTCTCCTTCTATGCTGCGTAAACACCCGAATAAGAAGCTCATGGTCGGTCTGATTGTGGGGGACATGTGTCAATCGCGGGTCTCATGATCACTTTTTTTGGTTTGGGGGTATTCACCAAGAGAAGAATCCAGTCCTCAAAGGGGCATTGATAATTACCTGACTTGGACAACATTTCATCAAATTCACTCTTGGGATTGCTGGAGATCGACAAGGACACCAGCTTGGTGATAGACAGGATCAAAGGACAACATGAAGGACTTCATAGATCTTACAATATCCGAAATTTGGCAGCCACTGAAAACTTCCAAACCACGGGCAAATATTATTGGTGTGGGGCCTTTGGCTGGTCTACAGAGCAATCTTG